>CAUYON010208228.1:0-23211 GCA_963573935.1 Arctocebus calabarensis
CTTTTTCTATTGTCTATAAGATTTGGCATGATTTGTTTTTTGAAATTATCTTTTACTTTTATTTATAAATATTAGTTGTCTATTTTTTGAGACTTTGGAAAAAAAATAAGAAGTTAACTGATGACTCCATACTGAGCCTCAGAGTCAAAGCATTCTATAATAGACATACTCTTATCTGACAATGTGAATGTTACTTTCTTTGCATTATTGTTATTATTATTGCTTAATATTTTGATGCAGTGATCATTTGATTTCTTTCTGAATGTATTTATCTTTGTTCATTCTTTATGAGGTTTTCGTTTCTAGTCCTTATCTTAAACATTGTTATTGTTACTAAATTTTAAGCCTTTTTCATTCTGTGAAGGCAAAAAGTAGAAACCTAATAACACATGTATATGTAAAAAACAAACAAACAAAAAAAGAACTGGCTTGCCACATAAAATAATACAGTAGGTGTTAAAAGAAAATGCCCCCAGGTTACCAAGGCTACAATCTATTTACAGTGGAAAAACATCATTATTTTCTCACATGATTAGTGTGTCTGCAAGAGTTACTGGTCAGGACATATACAAGGCTGAATAATTAAGTTCGCAAACTCATCTTAGAAATAGTGCTCTGAAGGGTGGCCTAGGCACCAGGGTCCATGCCTAGCTTCCCGAGGGGAGTACTTCAAAGGTGACTGTAGTGCTATTCAGCAATGAGGTGTATAGCACGGTACATCAGGGTGGTAAAACATAAAACTAGCTTCAGTAAGTCCCTGGCAAGAGTTTAAGGTTTACTCTGTATTGTGACTAATGTGAGAGAGAAAGACTCTATTTTTGTTTATCTCAGGATGAACTTCTGCTTTTTCTGGAGAAATGCGATATTAGACACAGGTCATTATTTTTCCCTTGGTTGATTTCAGAGTGGGAGGTCCAATCAAAGGTAACATGGTAAGTTGAGCAGTTTCCTTTCCAACTGGGGCCATAGCTCAACACAAGCACATGAATCCCTGTTTGATTTCAGAAAGCTTGATTAAATTTCTTGAATGATCATGGACATTCTTGTTGGGATTTGGTGCATAACATCTGTTCTTTCCTTTTTGAAAATGTGTTTTCTTTATCTGTGAAGTGAAAGAAACTCTGTTAATGACCAGCTTTTTAAAGATGCTGTGGAGGGAGACTCATAAAATACCAGGGAGCTCTTTGATGAATAGCAGCTTAGCAGGTATGTATTTTAAAATGAAACCTGCATTGTACTCAGCACCATGAAGTCCTGGGGCTGTCTTTACAAATCTATACATGGTGTGGGGGAAAACTAAGAGCAGATTTACTCCAATTGAGCTGTCTTGGAAGCTGAGGGCAGCTGGAAGTGTATTTAAACTGTCAGTGTAAAAATGGCTTTGTCAACCGAGTGGCATTTTCTTTCTTCTGCTGGAGAGGAGTGGTGCAGACAAAGAGAAAGCGTATCACCTGCTTAACTTGGCATTTCCCGAAGGGAGGATGTGTTTGGTTCATACCAGTTGGAGAATGAGTCAGCAACAGACAGGCAGAGTCTTTGGAGGTGAGCAGTCATCTTTCAGTGGTGGATTGAGGCTGTCAGAGTGGAGGACTGAAAGGTCTCATGCATACCCTCCAGTGACAGGTATCCTCAACTACAGTTTGCTCTGTCACAAGGATGTGAAATTGTGAATTTCAGTATCATGAAAAATGAGGATAGTTGTGATGCCGTAGTCAACCCCAATACAGTACCGAAATGAGAGCTTTTCAAGGGACGGCTGTTCGGACTGCAAATTTAATAAGTGATTCTAAGGAGTTTTTGTTCCACATAGAAGGAGATGGCTTTCCCCTTTGACAATGAGCTGCATTTTCTACCTGACTGACTGAGGCTGGATGGTGGGTTGGCCATCAGAAGTGGAGAAGTCACTTCACGTGTTGATGATGGTTCCGTGGGGGATGCCCATTAACAGGTATTTAGTCCCTTCTGTTTGACAAAGTTTGTTTCACTTAAACCTTACATAAATCCCCTTTATATAAAGAAACAAAGGCAGAGAGGTTGTTATTTTCTTGAGGTCACACAGCCATCTGAGTTGGAGTAGGAATAGTTAGAAATGCCGGGTTCCATCTACAGTAGTAGCACATGGCGCCCACATCGGGTTGGTTTCTGAAAGGTCAAGCTGTCTAGGAATCATAGGAAGTTACTCATAGAAATAGATCTGGGAGTGCATAATCCATTCACCTACTCTGGAAAAGGCTAAAATTTCAAGTTAAAAATCTCCTTTGCGGCTCGGCGCCCATAGCACAGTGGTTACGGTGCCAGCCACTACAACAATGACAACTGCAACAACAAAAAAAAGCCAGGCGTTGTGGCAGGCACCTGTAGTCCCAGCTACTTGGGAGGCTGAGGCAAGAGAATCGCTTAAGCCCAAGAGTTGGAGGTTGCTGTGAGCTGTTACGCTACGGCAGTCTACTGAGGGCGACATAGTGAGACTCTGTTTCAAAAAAAACCAAAATCTTCTTTGCAGTAATCCAACTTTGGACACAAATTAAGATGTTATCACAGTTTGGAAAACCAGACTGAAATCCCAGCTCTTCAGTAAGTGGGCCTGGTGGCGCCTAGACATCAAGTGCAGTGTGCTGGGTGAGACACTGGTGCAGGCAGGGCCCGGACACTGCTCCTCTGTCTCCACTCTCCCTCTCACTCATCGTGTCCACGAGCCTTCCCTTGTGGGGTGCCCACTACTTCCCACAGAGAAGGCCTTGCACCAAAACTGGATCTGCAAGTTTATTTTAAACAAATGACAGAAAATCGCAATATAAAAAAATTCCTTGAACTGTGGATGGGAATTTCCAAGGAAGGAGAGGTACCTGGGAGGTTTTTGCAAAGTTGGTGCAGCATGTTTAGTTCAATTTGCCTGAACTTTTTGCCTTTCAACTGCGTTGTTTCCAGGAGGACAAGAAAGGGTCATGAGGCTCTGTTTCTAAGAATGTTAGTTGACCAGTGGAACGCTGGCCAGTATGGGTCAAGGATAAAGCGCTTCTCTCCGTCGCTGGAGAGGACTCCTTCGTTGCATTGCAATTATATTCCCAGCACCTGCACAGCTCATGGCACATAGCAGGATTTAGTAAAAATCTGATAAATGACTGACCCAGCTCAGTCTTGGAGAATTATGGAGCTCCTTTCATTAAAGTTCAACGGGCATAGAGATGGCCTGTGGCTTGTGTTTACATGCAGATTCTGGTTAGGTAGATCTTCAGTGGAGCCTGGGCTTCTGCATTTATGACTTGACCCTGGACAGTGTTGATTTTGCTTCTTCAGAACCACATAGTGAGTAGCAAGGGTACAAGGAAGTGGTCCTCTTTTCTGGGTACTGGTTGTTCACAAGGTGTAGCATTTAGGAGCATGACGCATTATTTCATAGAATCATCACAAAGATTTGCTAGGTACATGTGATACACCCATTTCCAGGTCTAGAAAGGGGAGTTTAGAAATGTTCAGAGACTTGCCAACAGTCTCAGAGATAATAAATAACAGAGCTAGAGATTATTCTGGAAAATAAAACAGCCCCATGTGCGTGTTAGACATTGCTATATTTTTAATAACTTTATCTATATTCAGGGTTGATGATGATCAAAGATCACTTGGTGGTACATTTGTTTACACCAGGCATTCTTTAATGAATCTTTAACTCTGCATTTTAATGAGAGGTTATTTATCAAAATGTCTCTTGCCATGAGAGAAATGTGTATCACCTAGGCAGGAAATCTAGTTAAGGGAGATCAGTCTTGTTGAAAAGATGTTCAAAATGAAACTACTGGAGTCTATGATGCACCGTGTGTCAGCTAATGTAAGATTTGATAATTCATGATGTCCATCTGCTCCATCCCAGATGCTTGAGCTAGGGGAGCGGGTAGGGGTGAGTGGGATAGAGATGATGAACTCTGGATGAGAAATTGTCTATTCTTTACCTGCACTGTTTTCATTAGCTTTTCATTAGCTTCATGTCAGCTGGCAATCAACAGAGGCTTTCCTCTTGTATCAAAATTGCTTAGCAATGAAAATGAATCTGGAAAGATTACAGTCCACCAAAAACAACTTTTCAGAGTCAGGATGTAAAGAATAAATCGGCAGTGCTGGTAATCATGAGTGTTTTTGTGTGGCCTCTCAATAGTGACTCCAGTGTTTGGACAGAATGCTAGGAAAGAAACTGGGTAATATTCTTTTTAGAAGCTGGGACATGGGTTGTTGACTTTGTCACAGGCAGGGCCTTTGCTCTCTGCCTTAGAGATTGGGATTGGGCTCATTTGTATGGAGTCTGGGAATCTGCAGTGCTTCTGAGTCCCAGTGTAATTCAGTGCCCACTCTGAGAGAGACCACCTTCTCCCTCATTTCTGTTACATCCTTCTTTAGCCCAGAGGTAAGCAGGGCATTGCTAACCTGGCAAGAATAGGTTAGAGATTCCACAAGCCTGCAGGTTCTTGGCCCAAAAGCCCTTTCCAACTGGTCACTGGTCTATCTTTGTGAAGATTCTAAAATGACAGTGAAGTAAGGAGATGATGTTAAGCTCCAACCTTTTCAGACAGAGTCTCACTTTCCTTTTATTTCCACCCTAAGAGCTAGTAGGGTGTCATAACAGGCCAGAGTGACCCTGCCCAACCTGCCACCTGCTGGCTCATGAACCCTCTAAATGGTAGCTGCTTCTTTATCTTTTGTCATTCCCTCTAAACCAAGCCACTTACTTTCATGGAAGGCAAAATCCATGTAGAAAAGATCAAAGTTGGTAAATTTCTCGCTGGTTGCAATTTTTTTCAATGTATTGGAGAGTTGTTCTGCTCTCTGAATACAAGGAAAACAGGGAGAATTCCATGAAACTCGACTTCGACTTTAGAGAGATAATTCAGGCAGAACAAATCAATCAATCAATAAATGTTCCCCACTCTAGTCCAGATTCATTTCTCCAAGCCTCGGCAGAAAGCAGGTCTGCAATTAAGTTATATTCATTTTTTCATATGTTTATTGGCCATTTGTCTATCATCTTTTGAAAAGCTTCTGTTTATGGCTTTTGCCCACTTGTTAATTTCTTGAGTTCTTTGTAGATTCTGTATACTATGTAATAGACCTTTATAAGATGTATAGCTTAAGTTTTCTCTCACTCTGTAGGTTGTCTATTCACTCTGCTGATTATTTCCTTTGCAGAGCAGAAGATTTTTAGTTTAATCAAATCTCATTTACTTATTTATGTTGTTGCTGTATAGCTGTGACTCAAATGGTCCATGAAACCCAAAACTTTGTATCTCCTTAATACCTTGAAATAAAAAAGTTCTATTCATGCAAAAATGGTGAAAGAACATATAACAAATGGTAAAGTTCTTTAGGAATCAAAGTAGTGCAAATTAAAGCATCAAGATACTACTTTTCCATACTTGGATTTGGTAAAGATAATGATGATATCAGACGTTGGAATGGATAGGTGAATGTCATTAGTTTAACCTGTCCAGAGAGCAATTTGGCAATATGAATCAAATCTTTAAACACAGGCACACTCTTTGACCCAATAGTTTTTCTAGGAATTTGTCATGGAAATAGAGATGCAAACAAAAACACACATCTCTAAATAGATGGGTCTTCATTACCTTTTTAATGGTATTTATCATAGTGAAAAATTGGAAACAACCTCTATGTCCAACACCAAAGGATGAAATGAATCAGACCATGTGTGCTTTAAAATGGTTACAACATCATGGCATTGAGAAACAATTTGTGGACACTAAAAGGTATAAAAGGGTGCATTCTCGTACTGTGTGGGCAAAAGTCAAACATTTATGCAAACGTTAATGCAAAGATATCCACACATACTGACTCTGGGTGGTGGAATTTGGGGTGATTTTTTATCCTTGCTTTTGGGCTTTTTGTGTTCCCCACGTTTTTTAAAATTGAAATATACTTTTCTAAAAAAATATTCAATACATCTTTTACAAAGAGATTATTTGCTACCTGTGAAAGAAATGCAAACCATTTTGTCTGAGCAATGGATTTCCCCAGAGAAGGGAGGAAGGTCCTTATTTCCCTCCGAAGAGCTCCAGCCCTCCGAGGGCTCACCTCACTCTGCTCTCTCCACCACTACAACTATGCCTAGGATGATGAGCACTAAAAGTTGTGGGTGGGTGTGTATACGCACCTGTGCACAAGGGGAGAGACATGCACACACAGATACAGACAGTGACTGAGAGATCTGGGAAAAGGGACAGGGAGGCCGAGGAGGCAGGGCGTGCCAGGTTCTCTGGGCTCCTCGAGCGCCCTGGCAGTTTGCTTTAGTTATTCCCCAGCTCAGAGACCATCCCCCCTGGCAGAATCCCATTCCCAGTGAAAGCTCTGCAGCAAGCCCTGGGAAGGAATGATCAAAGACGGCATTAAAGGCTGTGACAGTCCTACCTCTGAAGTGAGAGTCCGCAGCGTCTTGTTGGAAGACATCCAGCCGTGGCAGGGGCTGACCTGAGAGGAGGAGAACGCTTTGATGAAAGAGCAGCGGGTGGGGGCCCGGGCCCGGGAGCGGGCTGGGAGGACTCACCTGGAGGCAGTTCAGGAAGCCTGGGAGGACTCACCTGGAGGCAGTTCAGGAAGGAGTACATCTGCGCGTACGTCACGTCTTCATTCAGCTGGCCTGGAAAACAGAGGGGTCTGGATTGTCACGTGCACTCAGCTACGGCCGCGTTTGGGACACTCAGGGTGACCTCGCCTCCCTAACAGGAGGTTGCCACTTCCAGGGGTTGCCCTGATTTTTCATTCAGTGTTGCTCTTGAGAAAGGCCTCTGCTTTCTTCCTTTCAGAGCGCCAAGAAATTCAGACCAGGGTTAGGGAGGGGCCCTAAGGAGTTTAGTCCCAGCTCGAGCCCCTGGGGTGGGCTAGGCCAGGGCCGCAGGAGCCGGCTTCAGCTGGACTCCAGGGAAAAGGAATACAGGTGTCCCATGGCTCAAAATGGACCAGAATGCTGTGAACAGAGCACTTTGCAGTGGCTTTCTCCTGGCAGTGGTCTGAAATGCCAAGTTCCTGAAGCTGGCAGGGAGCGTTCCGGTTGGCAGTGCACCAAATACCCAGGTCTGAGCCAGTTGTCTCATGCTGAGACCTGGCAGGACTTTCTAAGTATCTGGAGCTCTGATCATGCAGTGCCCTCAAGTTTGGGGAACTGATGGCCTCCGAGAATACTCGGGGGACCCTGGACGTGGGGGAGGCTTGTACATTATGTCTGCCTTCCCACCACTGGATTAAGGGCTGCCCAGTGGCTATCTTATGTGAGTCCTAATTAGATAAGTAGACAAGTCCCATGCTTGGTTTTGGTGCAGGTTTTAGAGGAATGCACCATGTGGGGTCCATCCAGTTATCCCGGACCTCAGCTATACACTCAGAATCTGTGGGATTGTTCTCTCTCAACTGAGGCCATGTCTGTCAACACTTCCCACACTCTGAAAAAATAAAAGAAGATAACAAGGAACTATGTCAGCGAAGAGAGAGACTGAAGGTGATGGGACACAATCCTATTTTTCAGTTAGACCGAAAGATAGATTCAATTTTCTTGTCAGAGAGGAAAAATATATTATGTACCCGTGTGGGTGAGTGACTCCCAGGACCGGAAAGCCACAGGCTCATTATTGCTGTTGAAGTCACAGTGACCTGCCAAGGCTGTCTTCCACGCAGGCTTCTGCAGCTTCACGTTTTACATGAATCCCGAGCCCCTCTGTGCTGTTCTGTTACGGGCCCAACGCGGAGCCCTGAGTGCCATCTTTCCCCAAGATTGCGCTCCCACCCAGGAAAGCTTCTTTCCCTCTTTTTTTTGTTTTTCTTTGCTTGCTGCAATTTCCTTTCTTCCTGAATATGTCTCTGCCTGTGTCCAGCCCAGTGTAGTGATGGACAGTGTCAGTCTCCACTGCTAACCTGGCTCCTCCATGTGCCTGTGACTTAGCTCCTTCCCACTAGGTGGGCGGTCACTGAGCCACCGGGTTGCAGCCTTCCCTCCCCCTGCGCACTGGGAGGTTCTGGCTTGGTGCCTGGTGGCCCCTTGCTGGAACTGGGGCTTTATAATAGAATTGAGGTAGCATGGCTGGGGCCCTGCCGCCCTGCTGGGCCCAGGATGTCCCCTCACCCTGAGGGGATGCCTCTTTCTCTTCACCGTGCTCGTGGCTGTGGTATCCTCAACCTGAAAGGAGGTGGCCCCTCAAGCCTGACCACGAGCAGCACTCTGGCACCCTCCCCTCCCCTCCTTCCAACCTGGGTTGCTTTGCTGTCCAGAGGGGTCGGAGTTTGTCCTGTGTAAGAAATGGCTCCTCTGTGGGGCTGAAGCCCATCTCAGCCTCTGTCCATCCTGCCTTACTCCTGCTTCCTGCTGGCCTCCTGCTAGGTCTGCGGTACCTCAGAAGGAGGCCATGAGTTGCCTCCTCCTTCCAGACCTTCTCCTGTTCTCTTCATCTCTCTGTCATCCTGGCACCGGCTCAATTGGACCCGCTGGTAAAGGGAACATTCTTACTGCGAGTAGCTGGGTCTGCTGATCAGGACGTGGGCACCTTAGGTGCAGTGAGAAGGTAGCTGGGGAAGGTGTAACGACATGGTCGCCCTTCTCTCTAGAGAAGAGGGTGGCCCTGGTCACGTGGAGGCCTGTCAGGCGTGCTCCTGACGGGCTTATGGTATAAAGGAGGGAGGAGAGAACGTGTTTCTTATGCCTCTTCCCCTTCTTGGCACTATCAGTTGGTCACTCACTTTTTCTTTTTTAGGCATTACCTTTCAATCTCTATTTTTTTTAATGTAATTTTTGCACACTGAGGTATAAAGATCCCAGCTGTATGGGGTGCATGCAAAGAGGTTGTGTCTGTGACTCGCTGGTCAGAAAGTCAGTCTGGTTAAGAAAGCTGATAAAGAACGCCCAGGGGTAAGGGGAGGGACTGTCCCATGGTGGTCAGGAATTGTCAGAGACCAATGGGTGTCACCAACCATGGGTGCATGTGCACATGTGTGTGTGTGTGTGTGGTCGGGAGTCGGTGGGCTGACCCAGCAGATGCTCTAAACTCTGCAGATTAAAGGTCACTTTTCTCCCAGCTGGCTAGAGTGGCAGTTTGTGTCTCAGGAATCTGTAAGTTCATTAGGGGAGGGTCTTTGGCACTTATTTTATTTGGGGAACACAATTGAAATCTTAGGCACCATAAAAGCTTAGTACCAACAAATCAGTCACATTTCCATGAAATACCATCTGAATGTATTAAAACCACATAAATTCAGGGCGGTGCCTGTGGCTCAAAGGAGTAGGGTGCCAGCCCCACATGCCAGAGGTGGCAGGTTCAAACCCAGCCCCAGCCCAAAACTGCCAAAACCCTCCCCCCAAAATCCACATAAATTCAGATGAAGAGAAAACCAGTAATAGGATATAAACTATAAGGTATTTAAAAAAGAAATTTGGTTTTAAGTTTGAGAGTAATTGAGGCAAAATTAAGTTGCCGCTGTTGGTTTGCTGAAGGGCCCTTCAAGGAAGGCCACTTGCCATCTCATTTATAACCACAGTCTCTGGCCTCTTTACCACAGTCTAACCCTCTGGACAGCTCCCACAGTCACCAGGGCTGTGTCCCTGTCATGACCACTAGTCCGGCTCTATGTGCTATTTTCCCCCATGGAGTTGGCTTTTCTCTTTTGTTTGAGAAGGGACCCCACCTTATATCATCTTTACCCAGAAGCAGAAAACAGGTATCATTTCTGCAATGACTGCCTTCCTCACAGACTGTGGCTGAGAGGACTCACGATTGGCCAAGCTCGCCTTTTCTCAAAAGATCTATGTAAGCAGAATCCTAATTACCAGAGAGCATGAGGCAAAGACAATAAGCTCTCACCAGGAAAGATTTGGGGGTCTCGCAACCCTTGGTAGCCAGTCACTGAGTGGGAGATGACTCACAAACACGGCTGAAGAGGAGAGAGGTGCCGGGAAGGGGGTGGGTCCCGACTCTCTCCTCCCAGTCAGGAATGAGGCGGGCACCTCATTATCTGCTGGGCTTCCATTACCTGCTGGTTTCTCGCCGTGGCATTAACCTTCCTACGCTGAATGGTCAGGCTGACTCCCTGCCTGTCCTGCTGAGAGGCAAAGGAGGCAGCAGAGAGTATCACCAGGGAGGGGCTCCCTTACAACACCTCTGCTCCTGGAACTCTTTCCTAGTCTTTAAGAGGTGGCCACGGTCAAGTTCAGAGATTATTATCACCATGCATCTAAGCTCAGACGCAGAAGTACATGGCGCCGTCCCAGCCCCCTTCCTCTTTCCTTTGCTTGCATAACCCTCAGCAAGGTGCCCTGGGAGTCAGACTCGAGGGTTTGGCAGTTGACTAAGATGAAATATGCTCTAACCTTAGCAGAGCAACCAAACCCTGGAGGCCGGTCCAGCACTGACCTTGCTTCACTGCTGGTTCACTTCTGGAGGGAATGAAGATGCAAAGGTGGGGTTGGGACGGGAGCTGGGAGAGAGACAAGAGGCAGCGCCCCCTCTCCAAGTCTCTCCTTTTATGTGAGTCGTGAGCCCTGCCAAAGGAGAAATGGGGAAGCTAGAAAAATCCCACCCACAGCCCTGTCTTTCTAGGAAGGACCCTGATGCTTCATTGAGAAATTTATAATTTTTTCCCCATGGCAACCAAGCAGTAGGGATAATTTGGGATGTGAATAATTACTTTAAAAACAAATTTTAGATGGTTTCAATTTTCTCTCTGATTGGATTTTTTTTAAAACTAGGGTTGTTTATATAAAACAAACTTATTCCACATTTACCTTCTTCCTCTTTCATGCTGTTAAATGCTGGTAGTCAGTGGCTCAAGAGAGGCCACTTGGGGAGGACAAGACGAAGTCTAGACTGAGGTTTCTCAATCCCGGCACTACGGGCATTCTTGATTATGGGGCTGTCCTGTGTGTCAAAGTCAAGGTCATGTCCCTGTGGGTGTGACAAAGTAAATTGGGAGCACACTTCCCCTGCCTCCAACTTCCCCCAAGCATTTCTTAGCATGGGAGAAATTTAGCAATCTGGAAGAATCTGTCGGGGGCAGATGTACAATTTTCATATCCAATGGTTCAAAGAGACATTCTTAGCCCAAGTTGTCTCTTATGCATGCGAGGCAGCTCAGAATGGAGTGCAGCTCTCTTGTGTGTGATCATATGATTATTTCTGAGGGGCACAGGCAAGGCTGCATGAGCGGGAAGAATACGCTTTTCTTGGGCGAGGCTGGGCAGTGTTTCGCTTGGGTAACAATATTTGTCCTGTGTTTTAGTAACTCAAGAAAAAAATGACTTCAGTTTCATTATGGGAAGCCTGGGTGTCTGCCAACATACCCCTAGTGAAGAGAACAGAGCCCTCGGAAAGCTGGTTGAAGGCCCCCCACTCTTTTCTCATGTGGGGAAGGGTGGATTTTCTCAGCAAGAAGATAGGAGTTGGGTGTAGGACTGCAGGAGGAAGACAAGAGAAGTTTGAAAAGATACTCACCAAGTTACTTGTGTAAGGGAAAGCTCTCGATGCCCTTGAGTGTGACATCTTGCTTTCTACCTACACCCTCTAAGGAATGAATTTTGGGTCTTCCTCTTTGAATTTCTAAACTGACTCCTAAGAAGGTGCTTGGATCTCCTTGGGTTTGTCTTAGGAGGTGGTAGAGGAATTCCAGGGGAGGAGAAGCCCCTCCTTCACGTCTGATCGGCACAGGTGCCATCAGCATGTGGCTGAGGCCTGAGACCCGAGCCCAGCACTCCCTCTTCTCCTTCTCTGCCCAGGTTTCCTCCTGTGACACTTATTACCTTCTGACACACTTTTGAGGCTCTCTCCCACTGGAATATAAACTTTATGTGGACAGGAATTTAGGGCTATTGTGTTCACTGCTGTTTTCCCTGTACCTAGAACAGTGCCCAGCACATAGCAGACACTAAATAAATATATTCTCCCCTGAAACACAGAAAGCAGAGCCCCACTGCACCCAGCGTGAGTGCACAATGAGCAAGGCACCATTGGCCAGCTTCCTTAACCTAAGTCTTAGCTTTCTCATCTATAAAATGGAATTATCATAGTTAATGAAGACATCTCAGTTCCAAGGGTCAGCATGAGAGTCCTTCCTAATGTGAATTACTGCCACTTTTACATTGTTTGCACCATATCTGGAATGTTAGAGCCATTGCTGGAAGTTTCTGGGGAAACTTTAAAGCCTTTCAGAGCAAGGGTCCTCAGGACAGTAGAGAAGCAGAAAGTGAGCAGGCTGCAGGGCCGTGTTCTAGAGAATTCTGACTACCCAGGAGGCTTCTCACATTTGAGACTTTGAGAAACCCCTTCCTTTGATTCAGGCTTCCTGTTTCCCGTTTGGGTTTTCTAAGCTCATTCTGCATTTCACCTTCTGTTGAAGGAGTCTCCTGATTTATTCTCGTTTGAAAGAAACTGAGAGAGTTTTTTCTAATTCTTAATTAAATACTACTGCCCTTTCTGGCTTTGGAGCCAATTCTGCCAAACTCTGAATAATGACCTTTAGATACTACATCTGATACTTGCTTTCATCATCTTTGCCCAGGTTCTGTGACAGCATTTAAGGCGCATTTCTACTTGGTTTAAACTATATACACATTGAACTACATACATACTGACATTGTTAAAGAGTAAAATATCTTCAAACTGATACCGAGAGGGTGATATCTGTTGTGCAAATTATCCCAGAGAAAGGTTCCATCTGGTAAGCCGTAAAAAATAACATGGCTGCCATTGGGCAGGTGGGCATTGAGGTACTTCAGAGTCTGCATCACATTGGAGTACAATTTCTCAGGAGTGGTCATTTTTGGAACTGGGTCAGCCTTCCTGTTGGTGGAAGAAACAGAAAATATCTTAGTTGATTATAAAGATAGATACATGCAGTTGCCTGTAAATATAAGATCCCCTTCCCCTCAATACACATATAGGGACAATGTGGTGGTGATTGGTGTTACTTGCAAAATATTCCTGGCTTTCTACCTTTCTGGTATATGGTCAAATTGTACTTCCTAACTCCTTTGCAGTTGGGTGGCCACGTGACTGGTTTTGACCAATGAGTTGTGAGCAGAAGTGATACGTGTTGTGTCTGGTACTGATAGAGCCTCTAGCATGCTCTTTTTCTTTGCCATGGGCATAGACAGTGTTCTAGACATCTGCTTCATCAATCCGAGTCCTGGAACATAGTGCTCTGGTGATCCTTGGTGGAGAAGTAGTGTGAGCCAGAAGTAAACATTTGTTGCTTTACATCACTAGGATTTTGGAAACCATCTGTTCCTGTAGTGTAACCTTCCTGTCCTGACTTACACACAGTTAATGAAACAAAAGTGGTTCTATATTGCTTACAATTATTTGACACTTCGTCTTTAAAACTTTTCTCACATAATACAGTCAGGGAACCAGAGTCTCACTGAGAAATAAAGTTATATTATGTGTCCACACTAACTATATCTTGCTTTTCATCCTTCAGTTTCTATACTAAATTTGGATTTTCATGCATTCCCTGATAGACTATTCCAGGCTATGCCCTGCAACAACATTTGCCAACAAACAATTCCATTTTGCATCGCTGTCTTCATACAGCAGGGCTTCCACTCCACAGAGAATATTTGAATTCTTAAATTATATGTTCTCTTCTTATTTTATAAACATTAATAAAACAGAAAAAGAAAGTGCTGAAAGTAGTTATAAGAAGGATAGATTTAAAATCAGAGCACTATAGGGCAAAAGTGGAAATTGAACCAAAGGTAGCAAACTTTTGGCCTCAATCAGACATTCATTGAATTTAAGCTGATTGATTTCTTTTCATTGGTTTGGAAAAGAATGGAAGTAAGAAATGTGTAAAATATTAGGAAGCATCATTTGATGGTAAGTTAAAAAATTTATTTATTTAAAGTTATGTTTAAATGGCAAGGTGTAAACAGGGGTGCCAGAACATTGTTGGTGTTAATATATGATTATTGTTCATTTTTCACACAATTGACCTTTGTACACACTTCTAGGAACATATTGAAATTTTTTTTAAGTTAATTTATTTCAGGTTAATGTGAGGTCATAAGCATCCAGACCAAAATATTTGATTGGTTAGGTAGAGTTCGTCTTGTGTGTAGTAATACCGAATTTGACTTAGGATACTAATGTGCATTAACCTTAGACAAGAACCCAGATTTTTCTAAGGTTTCCATCTCCTCTGCAGGCTCTAACCTGTCTGGTGTCATCTTAAATGGAACAGTTCTATAAAGTTGTTTTCTGTTTTGTGTACTTGAAATTCCAAATTCACCTAATGATCTTATAGTGGGTTGAGTAGTGTCCCTCAGAATGTGACATTATTTGAAAATAAGGTCTTTGCGGATGTAATTAAGAAATGTCATGATGGATTAGAGTGAGCCTTCATTCAATGCTTAGCATTCTTACAAAAGAAGAGGACACACAGACACTCAAGACGCTGGTCATGGACAGACAAAGGCAGAGATTAGAGTGAAAGAGAAGAGGAAGGACATTTCCTGAGAGCTCAGAGGGCGCATGGCCCTGAGCTTGAGTTTGGACTCTCAGCTTCCAGAATCTGATGGAATAAATTTCTGTGTTTTAAGCCACCCAGTTGGTGGCACTTCATTATTCTAGCCCCCCCCAGGATCTTAATATAAATTGCAAACCAGATAAAGTAAGTCCATCACCTGGAGGCTGGATGCAGAGTATAAATGATACAGGAAGAGGGGACAGAAAGAGGCTTCTGGGGATAGCCACTATTCGGCTTTCAAAGGCAGCTCCTAAATGGACATTGGCCCTATCTTTAAGGGGTACAATTTTTTCTTTTTTTTTTTTTTAGAGATAGACTTTTACTTTGTCGCCCTCAGTAGAGTGCAGTGCCGTGGTGTCACAGCAACCTCCAACTTCTGGGCTTAGGAGATTCTCTTGCCTCAGCCTCTCAAGTAGCTGGGACCACCGGTGCCCACCACAACGCCTGGCTATTTTTTGTTTGCAGTTTGGCCGGGGCCAGGTTTGAACCTGCAGCTCTCAGTATATGGGGCCGGTGCCCTACTCACTGAGCCACAGGCGCCACCCAAGGGGGTCAGTTTTTCATAATCTATCAAAATTTACAGTTGGATTGCCTGTAACTTTTAGGAAGTTATCCTGTCGTAACATTTCCACAAATGTCTATACTAGTCTTGCAATATTGGTTGGAGTAGTGTAAAACTAGAAAAAGTAAAAATGCCTAGGTATGTACACTATGGCACATCTATGCAATGGAACTCTATACTGCCATTAAAAAGAATGAAATGACTTAGATTTACTTGGTTTTGGTGATTGCACAATGTTCTAAACACCATTGAATTGTTCACTTTAGAATATTTGATTTTACATTGCATAAATTGTACTTCAATAAGATAAAAAAAAGAATGAAAATTTGTATGTGTTAACATTGAAAGACAGCTAAAAATTATTGTTTTTATTTTTAGACAGGGTCTCACTCTGTTGTCTAGGCTAGAATGTCATGGCATCAGCCTAGCTCACAGCAACCTCCAACTCCTGGGTTCAAGTGATCCTCCTGCTTCAGCCTCCCAAACAGCTGGGACTACAGGCATCCACACAATACCCAGATATTTTTTAAGTAGAGATGGGGTCTTACTCTTGCTTAGGCTGGTCTTGAACTCCTAAGCTCAAGGGATAGTCCCACCTTAGCCTCCCAGAGTGTTAGGACTTAATAGGCATGAGGCACTGCACCTGGTCCGCTGAAAAGTCTCATCGATTGCAAAGAACAAATTGCAGAGCAGTGTGCATAATACCATTCCGTTAATGAATCTGTAGGTTAGAATTTGCACATAAAAATCTGGATGAAAACATATGAAGCTCTCTTGCTTGGAGCAGGATGGTAGAGGTTGGGGGTGCTTGGGAGTGATTATGAGGATGCTTTCATTTCCTAAGTCCTGTATTATTTGAACTTTTCACAATAAATGTTATTTTGTAACCAGAGAAAGAGATTCCCATGTCATTTTTATTCTCCTTCTAAAATGAGGGGAAAAACTGGACTGCACTTAAGCTTTAATGGGAGCGTTGAAAAACGTAACTTTATGTCATTTCTCCTCTACGTATTTGACTTAGTCAAATAAAATCACCTCCCAGACTGGCTGCTACCCAGAAGGTGGCAAGGCTAAGCATGGGTGTGGGGGTAATGTGGGCCAATGTGTGGCAAGCACCACGTACCCACACAGAGGGAGGGGCGCACCGGGTCTGGCATTTCGCGGGTAGCCCGTGGGATGTTAGTGGTGGTTGGTGTATGTGCCTCTACACTGTGTCAGGGGCTGCTTGGACTTTCTTAAAGAGGGAAAAATAGAGATCTGACTTTTACAAACTCAGCATATAAAACTGCATGCTAAGTTCCTGGTTTTCACTGCCATGAAAAAAAAAGATACTGCTTTTTGCGTAAAATCTCTCTAACCTGCATAAAGAGCATCCAGGAGGATTTGAGAGTAGGTTGCCCACTTACTGGTGTAGAGGGTAGGCTTTGGCTTGATCTGTACAGGCACAAAAGCAGAAGGGATCCAGTTTGTAAGGGGAATTTAAGCCGCCTTGTGGATTTATTCAGATCAAGAAAACACATTCAGAGTTTTATATTCACTGTGTGTTTGAAGTGAAAGGCAAGTTGGGCGTCCATATCTCATCTTTTGTCATTGGCAAAGCTCACACATACTGTTCTTTTTTTTTTTTTTTCTGCCGATACAACAGCACTCTGGCACAAAGCAATTATGCTGAGTTAATACTCTCCAACCACATAAAGGTAAGATAAGTCAAGATGGAGCAAATGTTCCCCAAATCCCCACAGAATGATTATTTTCTTGGTTAGGAACACAATCCTGATGATGAAAGAGTCTGAGCTAATATGTACTTATGAAAGGGCACCCACAAGTTAAGCAAGCCTAGTTAAATTGGCTGATTGCTAAGTGAAATCAAAAAGGAAGCCTGGCTGTTGCTCGTGAAACGTTCTCCAGTTGCCTTTGTTTCTTCGTGCCTGGCTACATAATTGGCCGTGTGCCTTGTCAGGGAACATCAGTTAACATGCATGGCAAAATCCACTGATTCTTAAATCAGACCAAGGCAAAATGATTTGTGAGAAACGGTCACCCTTTCCAGATGACATAGAAGGTACCTTCTAACTTCCATCCCTGAAAAATTCTCAGTGGCCGCTTTGATCCATTTCCTCTGTTGAGTTTTGGGAGGACTTAGTGTCAGGATTTTGGTGACCAAAGAACCCTGGTTGTTCGGGAGCTACCTCTTAGGTCTCTTCAGTGTCTTCCAAAGGCTGAATGGACTGAGATGAAAGCTTGTTACCCTTTTCAACCCAGATGTTTGGGACAGCACCCCGCCTCCTTGGGTTTGCCTGCCTTCCTCATGGCCCTGGCACCTTTCTCACATACCAGCAAGCTCACCCCAGACACTCAGCTGGGTGGATGAGGGGTCAGGAGTGCCTAGCTAACAGAAACAAAATGTGCAAACCAGCCTGAGGACATGACAGTCACACAGAGAAAGTAATGAGAGAGTTTGGTGCCCACTGCCATGCTCTCACACATGGCTGGGCTCAGAACGGATGAAGAGCCGTGCCCCTTACAGTGGCTCTGAAGCCTGTCCTGTCCTAATGAATTGTGTCTGATCATGCAAAATAAGCTCTTGGGTACAGGGCTGGTCATGATCATTTCATTACCCTGGCAGGTAGGCCGGGCAGATTTCACCAGGCTGTTGCCAGAGAGAGGTGCCCCACTCAAGGAAGAAGGTAAATGGTCTCGGCAGGAGAATCAGCTTCCTAGGACCAGAGCTCGAGCCCAGAGACCAGGCAAGATGGAGAGCTGAGACCTCATCACAGCTGGCATTCGTGTTTCTGAAACATCCAGGTAAGAGGGTTAAGCCCTTCTCTACGTGTAAGTTAGTTGCAATCACATCATTGGGCTCCCAGCCAGTCCTCTCAGAGAGACATCTTGACACAGATTGGGAATGGGATGAGGACTCCCATTATATTAGTTTATGCATAGAGATACATGAAAAGTCCCTTAAAAGTGGGTGTGCCCTGGAACCTGCCGGGTGGTGGGAAATTCCTTTTTGTTCCCTTTGCTGCCTATGCCTCTGAATGAGCAGGCTGAGAGAGAGAACAACTCTGAGCTGTAGGAGGGCTGGCCACCCCCTTTCCTGCTGGTTTTGCTACCACCTGAGTGGATAGCATAAATTGCTTCCACTAGTCCCCGGGAAGGTGTGACCTGCAGCATTCTGGCCGGTTCCCCCTTAATGCAGGGCTTGTTGGGTGTAAGTGCATCAGCAGGGCATAAAAAGAAGGGTTGGGGCAGGGGGCACAGACCACATGTATGGGTGGCCTTGGCTGTCTCCGTTAGGTGAAAATGTGCAATTTATAACTTCTGTATCCATTATAAAAAATGGAACCATGTCAATTAATGTGGCTAGTATTAGATGCTTGTATAATTCTATCACATTTCCAGCAATTATAATATAATATTCCTTCCAGGAATGTCACGTTGGGATGTTGGGTAGGGGTTGTCTTTATGATCTGATATACTGAGGCATTCTTATTTCTCGCCATTCTTTCTGCTAGCTTAAGGTTCTGCCATTTTGGCTCACCCATATCTCTGTTTCTGGGAATTCTTCTCCTGTATGACTCACATTAGATAGCGTCTGGAAAAGCCCAAGGAAGCTGAGGTAGCTTAAATCAAATGGAGTAGGGTTATGATGAGAAAGTTAGGTTCTCTATAGAACCTTTCTTCTTGAATTCCTGATGCTAAAAGCTGTGTCCTCCAACCATGACCTTCATTCATGTAACAAGTACTTACGGAGTAACTACTTGAGTTTAGAGACTTGAGAAAGAAGCACATAAATGCATTCTTTCAATAAGAGCTAGCATCATCATTATAAAAGAGGAAAGTCAAGCAAATATCCTAAAATTTGTTCCAGGACAGACTTATGTAACTCCTTGCTGGCTTGAGCTTTTTATAAAATCTCTTTTCTCATTTTGGGATTTCGACTCCACCTTGACATTCTGGCAGATGGGGAGGTGTAGTTGCCATCTGTCTTTATTTTTTTAACCCCTCCACAGGACATTGCAAAGTGGGCACCACAGGGACATCCCACACAGCCAGCTCTGTTCTTTCACCCAAATGCTTGCTGCTTCTCTGCCAAGTTCTTCAGCAGGGGAGAGGCTGGCACAAGTCTCTGGCTGGCGTCTGCCTGCTCTTTGGCTCTTTGGAAAAGGAAAAGTAGGACAGGCTGGAGGACCTCTGGGTATGGAGGTTGGGCTGGAAAAATACAGTTTCAGGGATCTTGGCTTTAGGAGTCAGAGTCTCTTACTGCACGTGTAAGTGATGGCGTCTTTACTCATTGTAACCGGTCTGCTGTCTGTGCCCCTCTGGAAGGATGTGATCTGGGGGCTGGAGGAGCGCAGCCAGGTCTGACCATAGGTGTGATCTGTTTCATGGGTGCGGGAGGTCTGGGGGTGCTGGGGCTGAAGCACAATGCGTCTCCTTCATACGTTCCTTGAGGTCAGAGACTATGGCGTCTTTGCCATTGTATCCCAGAGCCTGGTACATCACGGGTGCTCAATACATACTTCTAAGATGTGAATAAGTAGAAAAAAGCAAATAAGGCTAGCATGGACTGGAGAAAGAGCAGGGAGTTTAGTCGGAGAACAAGCTTGGCTCTCAGCCTTGCTGCTCAATAGCAGTAGAAGCAAGTTCAGCATCCTCATCTGTGAAATGGAGACAGTAATACTCTCCTCTTAAGGCTGCAGTGGGGAAGAAATGGTGTAGAGAGAGCTCTTGGTCCATGGCAGGCCTTCAGAGGTATTTGCTATTTACTAAAAGGTCCTAGGTGGCTTGTCATAGATGTAGGGATCGGGGTGTCCAGCATGTAGTCTTGGCCAGCTTGGGGTTCTGAGGCTGAGCAACCACCTTGGTTGGTGGTAGCATATTCCCTGGGATATAATTCATAGCTGTGATTTAACTCATGACATACTCATTTGTTGTGAGTAGCCTAAGGGGTGAAAGGTGGTGTCTGGCATGTAAGTATCTCTGGATCATGGTGTGCGGCCTCTTTCCTGAACTTGCTCCACTGAGTATGTCTACATCTCCTACGCCATCAGAGTCCCAACTGTGAGGGCAAACACACTTTGATACCATTGAACTTTGTTTGAAAAGCTTGATGAGTGAAGTATAGGAAAACAAAGGGTGGGCAGTGGGCAGGATGGCCCCTTCCAGCATTTGGGTTGGAGTCCAGCCCTGCCACTAATCAACCCCAGTGCCTGGTGCAAGTCCTGTAATTTCTTTTGTCCTTACTTACCTTCCCTGGTGGTCTAGTTGTTAGGATTTGGCACGCTCTCTTTTGTCCTTACTTTTCTGTTTCCTAAAATCATGGGTAGGTGGCTCCTGGGGAGTTGCTCTAAATTCTGTCTCACTTTTCCCCCCCGACAATCACAGGACAGATGGCATCTATACATGTATTACATTCTTAGGGATTTATACACAGATTTGAGACACCTCCTCAAATGGTGTAAGGAAACTAAGGCATTCAATATTTTGAAATCACTACTGATATTACCAGTTCAGCAAAACCACTTTCTTGCTATGGGCATGGCCTAAACAGGATTGGTTTTGAGTGATGTGCAGTCTCTTTGCAAATGTTCCAAGTCTGTGCTCCCATCCTGTCTCTGCCACAAAGTATAATAGATCAGAATATGAGTACAGACTTGGACAGAATATGTCCTTATGGGATAACTGTGCTTCTGTCTTATTCTATTTAAGAAGTCACAATTCATAATTTTTTTTTTTTACAGTTGATTTTGGCTGATGCTGGGTTTGAACCTGCCACCTCCAGCAAATGGGGCCTGTGCCCTATTCCTTTGAGCCACAGGTGCCACCCCACAATCATAATTTTTGATCCTTTGGTGGTGGTAGCACATTCCCTGTGATATAATTCATAGCTGTGATATATCATGACATATTCATTTGTTGTGCCATCAGAATTGAGAATCAATGGACCTAATAAGTTCAAAGAGGGCTGATTTCACATGTGTCTAGGACTTAGTTCCAAGACAGAGATATCCAATTGAATAGCAGGCTACTATTATGGGGTGCAGTTGGTTTAGAGGGGGATGAGGAAGAGGAGGGAACCCACCACCACCAAAGAATATGAAAATCTTCTGTCTTGATAACTCACCCATTGCAGACATCATTTCCAATCATGGCATATATAACGATGGCTGGTTGGTCTAACAATTGGTTCCTAGACAAGCTGAGAAGGCACAGATGGAATGTGAAGGTCAGACACTTGGAAACCTAGCTTGTGACCAGTGACACAGGCCAGGCCTGTGAAAATAATCTCTGTACCACCATGGTCTTGGTCAACATTTTGCTATTTTTCTTTCATGCCAATTTATCCAATCAGCATTCCCATTTCCCCTCTTCTTTTCTATAATCATTATCCCACCTCCCTATCAGGCAAAGGCCACATAAATGCATAGATCTGAAGAGTGAGTTGAAATCCCATGTAAATAGACACACTACCAGATGGCCTCCTTTACACCATCTGTCACCAGTAAGCATAAGTGGTCACTTGTGTCCACATTCATAGGACCCACTGACAACCGTGGATCTATAGTGGACTTTGAAAATATAAGGGCTTCCTTGGGCTTCCATTCAGGACACACAGATCCTTAATTCTGAATTTTCAGCCCCAAGTAAGCACAAAATGTTTTCTCATTCACAATGCAGCAATATGACATAATCTTTTCATCTTTTCAGTTACTTCTGCCAGACCTAAGTTATTCCCACTTTGTATGCATTTTTATAATCCTTTCTTGAGGACAGATGCAAATTAATCACTTTGTATGCTCGCTGGCCTAAGGAGTGATATCCTAGTGTTTGGAGAATGACTAACAAGCTATTTATGCTCAGTAGAAATGATGATGAGGTGACAGCAGAGAATTTTCATCCCTTTTTGAAAATGAGAAACAAAATTTATAAACAGCCTCTTAGATCTGTTTTTCACTTACCTTTCTAAAAATCTCTTCAGGTTTTGGGAAGATGCACCTGAATAATTAAAAGGAAGAAAATAATTAAAGTTAGTGAGTTCAATTTCACACTGTCGATGTAAGAGTCTGCTTGAGTGAATTCATGAAAGAAACATTATCATATGGTCAACTGTTGTCTGGACCATGACATTGACAGAAATAACTTGATTCCAGTGAATTTCTGCAGTGTTTAATCCTGGAACTCTCCTTAATGGGTTTTCTGTTTATTTGGCATTGTATTAACATAACTAAAATTTTCTGGGATTAATGGGTCTCAAGATATTTCCTAAGTATGAATGAGTAAACTCTTTAGTAGATGTGTGAGAAATGTATATATCTACCACCAAAGAGACAAACTATCCAAAATATTAAAGAATGGGTTGAAGGATCAGAGGAATAGGATTATTAAGAACTACCTATGTTCCTGGAAAGCCCCATTTAATTTCTTTCTGGCGGTCTTGCTCCCTCCTGGGGTTCTTCTGTGCTGTCTGGTGTTTGGATAGTAGAGTTGATATATTTCAGCTTCTGAAATGCTATACATGACTAATCTTCTCCCAATCCCTGTTACTGCGTGGAATGTATCTCTTATATGAAAATCAATCATGTTTATGGAATGCTTATTTTATTTAGGTACTGTTAACAACTGTGTGAGGTAGGCACTATAGTATTTCCATTTTCTAGATGAGGAAACAGATTCACTTAAGTGACTCGTCCAAAGCCAAGCAACTACTAATTTGAAGAACTGCAGCTCAAACCAGTCCCTTCCCTCTGCAATGCTGAGCTCTTTCTCCCTGGGGGTGGGGGTGGGGGCCTCTGCTCCTCCAGGCTGGAGTCTAGATGCAGTGAACCCAAACAGTTTTATTGCCTTTTTGACCCTGGAGGGTGGTCTGCTAGTATTAAGTGAATAATTCTCAGGTGGGTGGCACAACTTAGTGGAAGTGCAAGTTGGAGAAACAACCTCCCGCTGCCCCTTTCCAGTAGGAGAATTCTCTTGTAACTTCCAGCCTTGAAAGCTTGGGGCAGGTGCATTTATGACAGAGCCAGGGTGTTCTTCCAGTTCCACATGGGGAAAAGGGAATGCTGGCCCATGTTCCACTGAGACCGTATGGCCGTGCAGTGAGTGACTGCAACGTACAAGTTGTGAGCTGCACGGGCAGCATGGGTGTT
>CAUYON010208232.1:0-45381 GCA_963573935.1 Arctocebus calabarensis
AGATTATTGCTCGTCTGCTATACTGATCACATCTCACTTGTGTCCACAGAGCAGTCACTCGTGAGATCTCGTGCTACTGCCCACCTTGGGGCTTTGGATCGATCCATCTTGGCAGCCCTCCCTCCCTCCATCCCTCCTTCCATCTCTCCCTCCATCCCTCCCTACATTCCTCCATCCACCCATCCCTCCACCCATCCCTCCATCCACCCATCCATTCAACCCTCCCTCTGTCCATCCCCCCACCCATTCATCCCTCCCTCCTTCCTTTCCTACAGCCATCCCACCATCCATGAATTTATCCCTCTACCCACCCATCCATCCCATATTCATCCCTCTTTACCTTCATCCATCCCTCCATCCCCCAATTCCTCCATCCATCCACCCCTCTATCACCCATCCCTCCCTACCACCCATTCATCCCCCATCTACCTTCACCCATCCTTCCATCCCCCACGCACCCACCCACCCGTCCCTCCCTCCCTCCCTTCATCCCTTCACCCTCCCGTCCACCCATCCCTCCATCCCTATATCCATCCACCCACCCAACAATGGGAGGACACATCATTATTCACCTGCTAGTCTCCTTCACTATAAAACTGAAATCGAGTGTAGATGACAGTGAACAAACGGAAAGTAAAAGTATTTGTGACAAGTGTGAAACAGAAGACAAGGCAGGACGTTGGGCCTCCCTTGAGGGCTGGGCCTGGACACTGGGTGGCCATGAAGGTGGACTTCAGGCCAGGCTGAGGGAGAAGAGTCTCCAGAACTCTCCAGGACTGTCCTGGGGAGACCCATGGCAGCCCAGTGACAGGTGGAGTGTGACTGCGTGCCCAGCACCCTCCTGGCCCTCATCCCATCCTGCAAGCCCCCCGACCGCGCTGCAGTCCAGTCTTCATGCTTAAAGCAGGAACGGGAAGTGGAGGAGGCCTTGGGACCCACTGGGTCCTGGGAGGAGGTGAGGTCCCAAAGCAAGTTGCCCAACTCCGAGGGCTGCACTTGAAGGCGTCTTTGTCAGTGCCGCGTCCCAGGGTGCTGGGTGGAGGGGGGCTGGTTCTGTGGTGCCTCTCCTCTGGTTGGTGCAGGGTAGAGGAGGTGTCCCCCAATTTCCTGTGAGTCACAGGGGTGTCATACTCTCGTCTCATAGAATTTCTATGCGCATTCAGTGAAATGATGATGTGGAAATTCCAGATTCAGGCTTTATAATCCCCAGTGGTGGATGCGCGTTTAGGGTTATGCCAGGGCCACAGCCAGTGTGCATGGGAGTTGTGTACAGACACGCGTCTGGGTGTTGCCTTGTTTGTGTTTCTGCAGACCCATATCTCTGCGTACCCCTCCCACGCGGCCACCGCAGCCACCAGGGGAGGCACCGTGGTTCCCTCTCCATGGCTGGGGGTGCAGAGCACCACTTTTTATTTGTTAATTTGGTGAGCCACCTCCTCTCCAGGCTCCTTAGCCTGCCTGCTTTGACCTACCTGACTAGGAAGTCATCATTCTTTCTTTGAGCATTATTTTGATTAAAAAAAAAAAAACCAAAACAATAAAGAAGACCATTCCGGACAAGCCATTTGCTTGTTTATTGATTTGCCTTGTCAGGATCTTTTATGCAGACATACTTTTTTATGATAAAACTTCAGTCTCTCCTCTTACGACAATAAATAATGCATTGTGTCTTTTGAGTGTCCTGTGTCCACGTGAAATCTGTGCTGGCTCTTGGCCCCATGGTTCCTGGCAGTTTGCATTCCTCCAAGGCACATACTTCCAGACTTACAATCAATTTTCTCTTTCTGAAAGATAGTATCAAGGTGGCCAGCTGGAAACCTCCATCCCTAATTGCCAATTAAAGTCCACCGAGTGCTTTTTTATATTAGACCTCCTCTCGCCTTAAGGACCTCTGTCAGCAGGTGAGCTAGGGGCCCACGCCGTGGCCAGGACTTCTCAGCTATTTCTTTCTCGTAATTCCTTACTTTCTCCTGTGCCGACATCCCCCTAAAAAGGGGGAGCTGTGGTTGGTGGCAGAGCAGGTATTATATCCCAGGCATTTTCTGAAAAGAGGAAGGATGGATGAAAAGGGAGGGACTCACAGGTGGCACACCCTAATTCTGGGGTCAGGGAGGCCTCTGCATTGAGCTAGAGGTTTCCTTTCCCCTCAGAGCCCGGCCAGTTCCGCTGTGGGCCGAGCCTGAGTTGGCTTCTGTTTCTGAGGCTTTGGGTCTCCCCAGATTGCCATGCGTGAAGGAGGAGCTGGAGGTTCATGATGTCTGCAGATGGCCCCCGGTAGGAAGCTGAGTTCAGACACCATCACAGCCACATGGGGCAAAGCCACTAAGGAGGGTGGCAACTTCCTCCACACTAGGGGGATGAGGGTGCTGGGAAGGGGGAAGGGGTGTGAGGAGCCAGAGCAGACAACTGTACCTGCTCTGTAGCCCACGAGCATCCACCACCAGGGATTATAAAGCCTGAATCCGTCTCCATTAGGCTTGGGTCGGTGGCAATGATTACTCATGAGTGATCCCCAGGGTGGAGCCAGTGCTCCCAGGGCTCCACCAAAGGCCGGGAGCAGGGATGAGAGTGGGGGCTGGTCCTGGCTTCCATGCAAGTGGGGGGTGCAGGAACCAGGGAGCCCCCCTGCATGGGGATGGGGAGCCTCTCGGCTGCAGCAGGGGCGTGCTGCAAAACGTAAGGGCTGTAAACTTAGTGGCTCCCTCGATGAGCCAATCCTTTCCTGCAGTGGTAAAATGAACAATTCATTGTAGATTATTTGAAGGCAAATCACTTTAAGTGTAAGAAATAAAAAGACAAATTGGCAATTGAATTTTGTGTGAGAACATAAGTGGGTGATTTGCATTGGCGAGTAGGCTGGGAAGACTTAAGTAGACGATGACGATGGGGAAAGAGTCCTCAGAATGGGGTCAGCCTGAGAAGTTGTCACCCACAGGCCTGCGGACATGGTGGCCAGCCAGCTGCTGGGCCCCTCTGCAAAGCTCTTCACGGCTCGGTTTGCCAGAGGGCGAGCGACCAGGCTTCATGGGGAGGATTAGCCCGTGAGGCCCAAATGGCATTGTCAACAACGTAACTGATTTTTATGCTACACTCTTTAATGGGACAAATACTGATGTTGTCCAGAATAAGTCTTTCTAGGATTAGCTCTAGTTCCCCAGAGCTCCTGTGATGGAGTCTGTGGCACCATTAGTTCCAATTTTGCAGCGTGAGCCCAGAAGCAATTGCCTCTTCAAATTGCCAAGGCTCTCCGGTGACAGAAAGCCACACGCCAGAACTCTGTTGAAAAACATGTGCATATAGCCAACCCCATCTGCTGATGAAGAATCTCCTAGATATTCTCCGGCAAGGAGAAGAGGCCGTGGGAGTCTCCAGGATGGAGCCCCTTCGACCTCCCTCTTACTGAGGAGTGTCGTGGTGCTGAGGACACCGCAGCTGTCTCCAGCGTAGCTCAGTCCTCTCCACTCCCCTGCCCTCCCTTCCTCCCACTTTTTCAAAAACAAATCTGCTAAAAATATTTAGGGATGGCAGGCCCAGGCCACTATACCCCCCTTATGTTCAAAAAACATGATGGTATGGAGTAAACTTTTGTTACCTGGCCGTTGTAATCATATTATAAAGGAGTGAAGCAGAATTTATTCCCCAAAGGGCAATCGATAAATATTTTTGAATAAGTGAAAAAAAAATTAACTATAGGCCACCGACTGCTGCTTGGTGCTGGAGGTTTAGCTGTGCTATCCAGACACCTGGGGTTGGTGGCGGGGTCGGAGAGAGACGTGATTCTTGTATACAGACCTGGAAGAGGCTTTGCAGTAGGTTGTGACTTGCCTGAGTCCACCCTCCTAAAAGGGAGGGACTAAAGTCCCTGTCAAATGGCTTGGTGCCTGTAACACAGTGGTTATGGCCCCAGCCACATACATGGAGGGTGATGGGTTTGAAACGGGCCTGGGCCAGCTAAACAACAACGGTAACAACAATGACAACAAAATAGCCAGGTGTTGTCATGGGCGCCTGTAGTCCCAGCTACTCAGGAGGTTGAGGCAAGAGAATGGCTTAAGCCCAAGAGTTGGAGGTTGCTGTGAGCTGTGATGTCACCGCACTCTACCAAGGGTCACATAGTGAGAGTCTGTCTCAAAAAAAAAAAAAGGCCCTGTATCTTTAGTCAAATATATTTGGGACTGTAACCAAGGTGACCAGTTGTGTTCACTGCAGGACTTCTCAGGGCCTTTGTGCAGCTTTAAATTCAGTGTGAGTCTCCCAGGGAGGGCACAGGGTTCTGTGGTTGCCCACAGTCTTTGTTCCCTAAGAAGCCCTTTTCTCCCTCCTGCTGGGGAACATTGTCTGCAACCCCAGTCTGCTCACTGAAGGATGTGGCTGGCCTTCCTTTTCAGTCTCCCTGCCTGGGGACCCCACAGCTCTGGATGGACACTCTGGTGACAGGGAACACACTGCCCCCAGCCCCAGACCTCCTGCGCCTTCATCCACTGTCAGCTCTGTTGTCCTGAACCGTCTGCACTCGCCTCCCTCTGCCTCGTCTTCCTGGGAGGCCGCCCTGTGCCACGCAGACACACCCAGGTTCTTCTGTTTTCCTCGGGTCACATGACCATGTGCAGTCACTGCCCCGGTCATGCCCCTTTGGACACTGCCTAGCTCATCCCAGCACAGCTGACCATTTCATGTAGACACCTGTGGAGTGTTCTAAAGGTGATTTGTAAGCACCTGTCACCTACAGTGGGCCTGTCACTACCGGAGAGCCCATCACCTCTGGATTTCCAAAGCCCGTGCTCTTGTTAATGCCGCCCTGTCCGCTAAATGCTTCTCTGGCGGGTGTATGCATGGCATCAGCGGCTTGGGTAAAGCTCTGCAGACACCTCGGAGGCAGAGCCGTGGAGGCTTGTTTCTGCTCTGCACTTGGCTGATGGGGCTGTTGAGGTTTATGTGCAGAACTTCCAGTCTCCTCCTTTTGCATGTCAACCTTCCTGGTGTGGCCTGTCCTTTGCTGCTGGGGCCCTGTCCCTCCCACCCTGGCCTCGTGCACACATCTGCTCAGCATCTACCAGCTACTTTTATTTTCTTCGTTTTGGAGGTGAGGGCTCTGTGGGGTTGGTTCCTCCTGAGGCCTCCCGTGGGCTGTGCATGGTGTGTCCTTGCTGTGTCCCCATGTGGCGTCCCTTGGCGTGTGTCTGTGTCCTCACAGCCTCTTCCTCTGTGGATCCCATGGGATTGGATCAGAGTCCACCCAATAACCTCATTTTGCCTCGCTCACATCTTCCAAGGCCTGTCTCCAAACACAGTCACATTCTGAGCCGGTGGGGTCAGGACTTCAGCATGTGGATTTTGGGGAACACCATTCAGCCCCTAAGTGCACCCCATATGAATTGTCACGTTCCAACCTGCCATGAGCACCCTGAGGCAGTTCAGGCTCTGGTGACCAAACCAAAGCATGTGTGCCTGTGGGGGGTGCTGCTGCCCCTGGTCACACACGGAGCAGACCGTGAGTGTGCCACGTGGAGCGGTGCGCTCACCAGCACCAGGACCGGGCCCTTCCTGGCCCTCAGTGCTGGTCAGTGCGGGGTGCCGGCCTCATCAGGAGGCTGTTGCTCTGTGGGGCTGCCCCCTCGGAGTGGACCTGTGACAGGAGGCTGCCGCGGGGCCTGCTGTGCACGAGAAGGGTTTTCCGGCTTCACAGGGACGTCTCAGGGAGAAACATGGAGACCAGCTCCTTCTGCCTGGACTGGGATCACACGCAGCGGCAGCCGGACCGAGGAGGGTGCTATGGCCCCTCCGCACGTGTGTGTGCGTGTGCACTTTCTCTGTGCAGATTCCAGGTGTGGGGAGCAGGGAGGGATACGTACACACGGAAGGATGTCTGGCTCAGTGCGTGTTGTGCTGTTGGGATTTGATCCGGCCTCCTTCCCAACCCGTTTAAACAAACAACCCGAGGTTCAGTCTCAGGGTTTTCTACAGAGGACTCCGAACGCAGTTCTTTGGCCACACTCACCTGGCAGCAGGCCCTGCACACAAATTGCAAAGGCCCCTGGACCATGCGGCCACAGCTGGGAGGGCAGTGGGCAGGGAGTCCTCTGGGTGAACAGGGGGGAGGGGTCTGCGTGCAGAGGGGGAGAAACAGGGCTGGGTTTACACTGGGAGGCCCTGGAGGTCGGAGGTGGAGTCTGAAAACATCCCCTGGAAGTCTCATACTAGCCATCACATGGTCCTGGTTGTGAAGGGACAGGGGCACAGAACACCAGCCTGGCCTGCATCTCCTGACCCCAGGGCTCCAACCCCTCCCTTTCCCTTTTTTTAAGAGGGAGGACAGGATGTGCCTTAAGTGGGATATGTGTTGGGCCCAGCGAGGGGCTGATTCTCTCTCTGACTGGGGAGGGGTGATGAGGGTCAGGGGTCACGTCCACGGGCTGCAGCTGCAGGCTGAGACCAAAGGCCAGCTCTCCTGGGACACTGGGTCCTGGGAAAACCAGTGGCCTATTCACGAGCTGCGTGGAATGACCGGTGGCCTGAAATGGCAGCAGCGTGGGGTCGTAAGGAGGGTCGTACAACACAAGGTTCACATCCGGCCGTGCTCTGTGACCCCAGGAGCCTGCCTGCCCTCTCTCTGCCCCAGGGTCCTTCCGCAGAGACAGGAAGCCAGCAGGGTGCCTGACCCGTCATTATCATCATGTTGACACTGGTAGTTGCAGAGAAATGATCATGCTGGATTTTTGAAAGTTGTTTACTTCCCTGAGAGTGAAGAAAACAAGACTGATTGGTGTCTTGAGAGTAAGTGGCAGTGGCCTGGGTCTCCCCGTGAGCACACTCGCATGCACACCTGTGCACAAGAGCATGTGTGTGCACGTGTGGTGTGCACCCATGTGCCTGTGCCCGGCCGGGCCATGTGTTGGTCACCTGAGCCCAAGGTCACTCTTCCACTTGCTGTGTCTGTCCTAGCCTGGCAGCCAACTCACACCCCTGAGCTCACGTTCCTCTAGGATTAACAAAGGGGCTTACGTGCACCCAGCAAAGCTGCTCACAGGGTTCCCTCAGAGTTGTTTGGCATTCTGAGTCGGGAGCACCTCTGGGAATTCTGAAACAGTTGACTTAGGGTGTAGGAACCCCCAGGTCTGCAGGAACCTATTGGTCTGTAGGAACTCCTATGTCTGTGGGAACCCCTAGGTCTGTGGGAACCCCCAAGTCTGTGGGAACCCCCAGGTCTGCGGGAACCCCTACGTCTGTGGGAAACCCTAGGTCTGTGGGAACCCCCAGGTCTGCAGGAACCCCCAGGTCAGCGGGAACCCTTAGGTCTGTGGGAACCCCCAGGTCTGCAGGAACCCCCAAGTCTGTAGGAACCCCTACGTCTGTGGGAACCCCGAGATCTGTTGGAACCTCTAGGTCTGTGGGAACCCCCAGGTCTGTGGGAACCCCGAGATCTGCAGGCTCACGTGAACCCTCAGCAATGACCCTGTGACTGTAATCCTGGGGTCAGTTGGAATAATAACATGTGTTCCCAGAGCCCTGCAGCCAGTGAGAGTGAGATGAAGCTCTTCTGAGATGGGTAATGACTCTTTACAAGGGTGGAGGCTGGTCTGTTGTCCTATTAGGACTAGGAGACTGGGGGCTGAAGAGATTCATCACTTGCCCAGGTTGAAGGTCTATGAAGAAGGAGCAGGGTTCTGGTCCCTTGGGGAGTCCTGTGCCTTGTGACATGAAACAGCTATGGGAATTGTGGCCTCCCTGGCCTGGGACATGCTAAGCTGACGGTTCTCCAGCTGGGCTTAGGCTAACGTCTTCTGTGGAGCTTGAGGACACCCTCTGCCCAGCACCCATCTGTGGCCTCCTGAATCAGAGGGTCTATTGGCCTGACTGGAGCTTTGCAAAGTGCCCCAGACTAGGGTGTGTGGGGCTTTCCCACAGCTGAAGGCCAGCGTGGAGACGTGACATGGGTAGTTGTATCTGAGTTAAAATCTGTCTGTATATAAGAAAATATACTTGGGTGAATCTTAAAAACAAATTCTGCCTCATCTAGAAATGTTCTTTTGAAGAACATTCTATTTTGGTTATTGATACAATTATCTGTTTCTGGGAGGTCACTTAATACCACTCATATCTTGACCTAAAACGAACAAGACTCTCTATACTTAAACTCCCATATGCAGCTCGGTTCATTAAAATGCACTGAATGCATTTATGGCAAACATTTTGCTGGCTTATGAAGGGTTCACCTATCAGATATTGTTCTTAGATATGCTTAAAATATGATTAAGTAAATCTGGGTTCATTCTTGTGATGAAAGCAAGACCAAACTCAGAGATGGTGGGGCAGGGCTGGCTGCAGGGCCGGTGGCCTGTGTACCTCCCTGGACTCCACATGCAGAAGGGCTCCATGCCAGGCATGCTGCTTAGCTATCACAGCATCAGAATTCCTAATAATTTTTGAACAAGGAGCCCTGCATTTTCATTTTGCATCGAGACCCACTAATTCTGCAGCCAGCCGTGCCGTGTTGTAGTGTAAAGTTAAGGCCCTGGGCTACTCTCATCACTTCTGAGATCTCAGGCAAGTCACACAGCTCCTCTGATCCTCAGTTTTCACTTTTTGGAAAGCAAATACATTTATCTTTCTTAGTTACATCTTGGTGTGGCTATAAATTCATTCATAATTAAGGGACGTCTGGTCTCAGATATTGCAGGTACAAAGATTAGAAGTCATCCCTTCCATCCTTATGATGAGAAAAAATAAAACAAACAGAAAACCAGTAATGTTGTTTGGATACATCAGGGATCTGAGGTTATAGGGCAAACTGCTGCCCTGAAGTCAAAAGGTGAGTAAAGACGATCACAGCCAAGATCAGCATCTGCGAGCAGAAGTGGCTGCAGCTGCCCTGTGGCCAGAGAGAATCTGCGGAATGTGGATGACTTTCTGCCGGCGGAGTGCACAGTGGGGGCCACATTCTCCTTGGTTTTTCTTCTAGGAATCGCTCTAGGTTCTCATGGTGAAGATTTGAGAAGGGTCTGTGATGGTTGAATAGTGAAACACACCCAGGCCATTGTTCATAATAACGGCTACTCTGCAGGGAAAATACATATTTTCCAGCTGGGGAAGGGCGTTCCCCCATGTCAAGCCCTTGAGCCTGGTTACTCACCATGGGGGGAAGATTATAACACTTGTGAAAGGTGCAGCCTTGAGACATGGGTCCACTGAAAGGTTGACCTTTAATCAGAATATTATAGGATACTCTTCCCCACACCTTATTACCACCACAACAGTTTCCTGTATGAGAGCTGCACGATGCAGATACTGTCTGGGCAGGAGGACTTGAAGAAACCTGAATAAAAGAGGAGAGAAAACACAAAAAGGGCCCTAGATGAGTGTGGAGCCTTCATCTATAGTGGGCATTAAACAAAGTCAAACTCCTTCCTGGATTAACAGACTTTCTCACAGTAAATGTCTTTTACTTATTATCCATTGCAACATAGCTGGATTTCAACAACAACAACAGCCACAAGACATCCGAAAAAGCAGGAACAAAGAATAAGCCTGAAGGTAAGACTCAGCTATGCCTCAGATGTCAGAATTATCAGACAGGGGATTTAAGACACCCAATGATTAATATGCTACAGGATCTAATAGAAAAGTAGACAACACGCAAAACATATGGGTAATGTGACCAGAGAGATAGAAACTCTGAGAAAGAATCCGAAGAAAATGCTAGAAATAAAAAATTCTGTAACAGAAATGAACAATGTCTTTGATCGGCTTGTAGGTAGACTGAGAACAGCTGAAGAAAGAATCAGTGAATTGAAAGATGCATGAATGGAAACCCTTTAAAATGAAATATGAAAAGAGAAACATAATTAAAATCCAGAACAGAGTATTCAAAAACTATGGGGAAATGTGAATAGGTGTAACATAGGTGTTATTAAATAACCAGAAAATCAAAGAGACAAAGGAGTCTGAGAAACAACTGATGTAATAATGATGGAGAACATGCCAAAATTAGTGATAGGCACCAAACCACCACTCTAGGAAACACAGGGGACACCAAAAATTATAAATATTAAAAAAGAACACACGTGGATATATCATACACAAAACTTCAGAAAACCAAGGATAAAGAAAACGTCTTAGAAGAAGAGAAAAAGTCATTATACTTATAGAGGAAAGAGGAAAAGAAATATGGTAGATTTTTCCTCAGAAACTATGCCAGGAAGAAGAAAGTAAAACCCTATTCCAACCAAGAATTCTGGATCCAAACTATCCCTCCAAAGTGAAGGAGAAATAAGGAGTTTCTCAGAAATTGTTTCACTAAAACAAAAATTAGAGAATTTTTTTTGGTGGGGGGGGGGGGGGGGGCCCACAGAGTCTCACTGTGTTGCCCTTGGTAGAGTGCTGTGACATCACAGCTCACAGCAACCTCAAACTCTTGGGCTTAAGTCAGTGGTTCTTAACCTGTGGGTCATGACCCACAGGAACTGTATTAAAGGGCCGCGGCATCCCTGGCTTAAGTGATTCTCTTGCCTCAGCCTCCTAAGTAGCTGGGACTACAGGTGCCCTCCACAATGCCTGGCTATTTTTTTGTTATAGTCAACATTGTTGTTTAGCAAACCTGGGCTGGATTTGAACCTGCCAGCCCCGGTGTATGTGGCTGGTGCCCTAACCACTGAGATACAGGCACCTAGCCAATTAGAGAATTTTTTGCCAGCAAAGCTCCTATGCAACAAATGTTAAAAGAAGTTTTTCAGAGAGAGGGAAAATGATGTAATCAGAAATTTGCATTTATATAAAGAAAGGAAGAGCACTGCAGCCTCAGTGGATGATGGTAAAAGAAATTCTTTATTTTTCTTATTCTTAGTTGATCAAAAATAGGTGTTTGTTTAAAATAATAATAGTGATAACTTAGGGGGTGACTATACAATATGGATAAGTGAAAGGACAGATGGTGATGTTGTAAAAGGTGGGAGGAAGGAATTGGGTCTACTTTGTTACAAGGCCCCTGCACTACCTATGAAGTGGTATAGAGTTATTTTAAGGTGGACTTGATCAGTTAATGTATATCAGTTAAAACACTAAGGTAGACCTTAACTTCTATGTTGTTCTTGCTTTGGGGGATGTCATGGGATGTTCATATGCTTCATATGTAAATCAGTTAAAACACTAAGGTAGCCATGAACTTCTTAATAACTATTATAAAAAGGCATTATAATAGTACTACTATTACAAAGAAGTAAAATTGTATATTAAGAAAAGAGATATAATTATATTATATGCTCAGTTAAGACCAGAGAAGACCAACAAAAGGGGAAGGGATAAAAGATGAATGTGTATAATGAAAACAATTACAAATATAGTAGACATTAATTCAACTATATCAATAATCACTTTTTATTTTGAAACAGTCTCATTCTGTTTCCCAGGGTACAGTCCCATGGTATCACCTTAGCTCACAGCCACCTCAAACCCCTGGGATCAAGTGATCCTGTTGCCTCAGCTTCCCTGTAGCTGGTACTATAGGTGCCTACCACAATGCCTGACTATTTTTTTTTTTAATTTTTAGTAGAGGTGGGATCTTGTTTTTGCTCAGGCTGGTCTCAAACTCTTGAGCTCAAGGGGATCCTCCCCTCAGCTTTACAGAGTGCTAGGATTACAGGCCTAGCCTGGCCTCAATAATCACTTTAAATGTGAATTATCTGAATATATCGATACTGTCAGAGTAGAATAAAAGAATAAAGGCCTAACATTTGTTGTTTATAAGAAACCCACTTTAGAAAGATTAACACTTCAAAACTCAAACAAAATGTAGAGTGGCCTTATTACTTTCAGGAAAGCACGCATCATAACAAAAAAATTATCAGGGATAAAGGGTGATAATATGTAACGATGAGGGGGCCCGTTGCCCCTGAAGATACAACATCATTAAAGGTGTATATGTTTAACAAGAGGGCCTCAAAGTAAGCAGGCAAGGAAGTGGTAGGACTTCAGGGGGAAGTGGGCAATCTGTTACTACAGTTGGAGACTTCAGTGCCCTCTATCGTAATTTGTAGGTTAAGCAGGCAGAAAATCAGTAAAGGTGGAGTTGAAATGAACAGCACCATCTATCACCTTGATATAATTGACTGTTAAGGAATTTTCCATCCAATAACAGCAGAAAACACATTCTTCCCAAGCTAGCCAATTCACCAAGGTAGACAATATTTGGAGTCATAAAACACATTTTAACAAACATAAAATAATAGAAATCACACCAAGTGTGTTCTCATGTGTTCTTAGATAGAAAGGAAATTAAACTACAAATTAATATCAGAAAGACAGCTGGCAAATCTCCAAATATTGGGACAATAAACAACATGATTTTAAATAACATGTGAGACAATGAATAAATCTCAAGAAAAAAATGAAAATAATATTTTGAACTAAATGATAAAAAATATAATATCAAAATTTGTGGGATACAGAAAAGGCAGTGGTTAGAGTGAAATTTGTAGTAGTAAATACATATTTTAGAAGAGAAGAAAAATTGACATTCAGTAATATAAGCTCCATCTTAAAAAATGAGAGAAAAGAAAAATTTAAAGCAAGCAGAGGAAAATAAATAATAAACATTAGAGCAAATATTAATAAAATTTCAAACAGGAAAATGAAAGAGAAAATCAACCAAACCGAGGTTATTTCTTTGAAAAGATTAATAAAGTGGATAAACCTCTAGCCAGGGTTGCTAACATAAACAGACAAAACTTACAAATTACTAATGTCAGAAATGAAATAAGGCCATTATTACTGATCCCAGGGGTATTAAAGGATAGTGAAAGAATACTATAAATAATTCTATGCCCACAAATTTGATAATTTAGCTGATATGGACAGCCTTGAAAGATACAAAGTACCAAAACTCATGCAAGAATAATTAGATAATACAAATAGGCTTATATTCATAAAATAAGTTGAATCAATAATTACTACCTTTCCAAAAATGTAAGCACCATTCCAAGATGGTGCTGGCAAATTCTTCCAAACATTTCAGGAAGAAATAGTATTGTTTCTCCATGATCTCCTCCAGAAATGGAGGAACACTTCCTAATTCATTTTATATGGCCAGTATTACTGTAGTGCCAAAACTAGATAAAGACATTTTAAGGGAGGGAAATATAGACCAGGATCTCACATGGGCATAGATGCAACAATACTCAACAAAATATTAGCAAATTGAACCTACTCATGTATACAAATAATTATACACTATGCATGGGATTTAACCCAGGTATACAAGGTTGGTTCAAGATTCAAAAATCAATGAATACAATCTGTCACATCAATGAGCTAAAGAAGAAAAATCATATCATCATTTCAGTAGATGCAGAAAAATCGTTTGGCAAAGTCTAACATCCACACATGATTAGAAACTCTTAGAAATTTGGAATGGAGAGGGACTTCTTTAATCAGGTAAAGAACATCGACAAAAAAGTCTCTGACTGATATTCATTGCACTTATTGGTCAGAAACTGAATTATTTTCTACTAAAATAAGGAACAAGGTCAGGATGCTGCCTCCTACCACCCTGGTTAACATGATACTGGACACACTAGCTAAAGCAATAAGACAAGAAAAGAAAATTGGGAAGGGATAAATAAAACCTTGTTTGTTTGTAGCTGACACGTTTGCCTATATAGAAAATCCCCCAAAATGTACAAATATCTCTTGGGAGTAACAAACAAGGGTAGCAAATTTGTAGGATGGAGTATTAACACACAAAAGTCAATTGCTCTCCTATATACCAGCAATGAAGAACTTGAGTTTAAAACTTAAAAATTACTCTATACGACAGCACCAAAATAATAAAATACTTAAGTATAACAAAATATGGAAAGGTCCTCTACATAGAAACTACAAAGAAGTGATAAAAGAATCTAAAAGATCACAATAAATGGAGAGAGAGTCTGTATTCACAGATCAAAACACAATATTGTACAGGAGCCAATTCTTTCCAACGTAGTCACAAGCGAAATTTTGGCAGGCTATTCTGTAGACATTGACAAACTGATGCTTTTGAAAGTAATATGGAGAAGCAAAGCAAAAACAAAAACAACAATAGCTAACACAATATTGAAGGTGAACAAATTCAGAGGATGGTATTACCTGATTCAAGACTTGCCATACTTTTTGCCATTTAATGAAATTATTTCATTTAAAACAAAACTTACTATAAAGTCAGAGTGATGAGACAGCATGGTGTTAGCAAAAGAATAGATAGATCAGTGAGACATGACAGAGAGGCTGGGAACAGACAGACAGACACACACACACACACACACACACACACACGTCATCTGATCATTGACAAAGAAGTAAAGACCACAGGATGGAAAGGCATAGTCTTTTCAACAAATGGCGCCTGAACAAATGGACATCCATATGTCTACAAATGAATATTTCACAAAATTAACTCAAACATGTCTTAAATCTAAATGTAAAATTTGTACTTAATTCAGGGCCTGGCCTAGAAAAATCCCTCCCTTAACATGTAAGGGTATGATTTTAAACGGCAAGTACATTTCCTATTACATTTTAAAACTCTATGAAGAATCTATCGGTAATATTCCTGCAGACTTAAAAGGCTGCCCTGAGTGGGGAGTTTACTGTCCTAATTCTTGCCTCTTACTGTTAACGCAGAGCTTGCTGGAACCCCCATGTGGGGTGGACAGTTTGGGGGACATTCCTGGGTCCCACTCCACAAACCCTGCTGTGTGGGGCTGGGGGTCAGGCCCAGTGACAAGCAAATCTTATCATCAGTCATGTTTGGAAGGAAGAAGAACATGGAGGAATAAAGTCAGGAACAAAAGCTCTTACAGTGAGAATGAAAACTCAAAGAAGAAAGAAATTATCTCTGTAGAGGCGTCAAAATCAAAGGCTACAGATGTGAGACAGAAAATCAAAGTCATAAGTTAATTTTCAAAACTCATCCACATTAACGGGTCTCAGGCAAATTTGTGTTTTAATTATCACAGGGATAACACAACATAGAGAAAGGAGGTGCTTGCCCACTATCCTAAACCCCAAAGTGTTTTCTGTAGAGTGTTTTTCTGGCCTTCCAGTTCATTAAATATTTATTGGGTGTGCTCACAGAGAGGGGGTAAAAAAAAAATCAGCTCCGATCAATTAAATCCCTAGCATAGTGATTCTACATTATTATATGTTGATACAATATCACTACCATTTTTATCACTTGATTTGGAAGTGCAGGGGACAAAGGCTACTACAAATAATGCTACAAAGAATTCTACGTCCACAAATTTGACCACTGACCTCTGGGTCCAGTGGTCAGAGTGTCCACTTGGGCATGAGCCACGGTGTGAAATCGCTACATAGTCAGCCCAGTGTTTGGGGAAAGAGCTGCGGGGACGCGACTAATGCTGAGTAAAGATCTCCCTTCTCTTCCAATACATGATTATTGATTAGGAGTTGGGAGAAGCTTTGCCTGGACCACACGGAGCTGGTTGATTTCCCCCCTCCTTCTCTCTCCACCACCTCAAGCCCCAGAAACCAATCACTGGGTAGCTGGAACTAATTGGATGAGGCTGAGTCAATAATCAAGTCTTGCCAGAGAGTCTGTCTTCATGTTTCAACCAGAAGGCTCGTAACTCCTGGCTTTCTAAATACTTTGCTTTGTGCCTGGGCCCAGGGTCACGTACGTGTGTGTGTTGGGGTGGGGTATGAATGGTCACCCGGTGGACAGGCTCTCAGGGGCTGGCTCTGTTCCTGAGATCTCTGAGCGGGTTTCTGAGTCAGAGATGCCTGTGGGGATGGATTGAAGGCAGGAGGGGAAGGGTCTGGGCTCCTATCTGGTGCCGTCATCCTGGGCAGAACATAGAAGCTGTCCCTTTCGTCATGATGCAGCCAGCCCTGATGCTGCCAAGTGCCTCTCAGTGGCCTCAGGTACTCTTCACTGGGCTGTGCTTGGCCACATCTGCCTTTCTGTCCCTACATGAAAAGGACAGAGGGGGGGTGCACATCCTCTGGGCCAGGGCCTGGGTTTTCGCAGGAGCCCAGGGACCGGTGGCTGCTCCACTAGCACTTCTGGGGAGGGCTTCACTGGTCTGATGGATCCTGGGTCCCAGAGGGTTCCAGGAGGCAACTCCTTTGGGTGACATGTGACAGACAGGCAGAATCACCCGTGAAGATGTGGGGGCTCCGCTGAGCGCTGAGAGATCAGGTGAACTGGCAGAGAGGAGGATCCCGAGAATGCAGGGGAGAAGCCCAGGGCCGCCCGCTGGCCACCAAGGCTCTGCCTGGAGCTCTGTCCTCAGAAAAGAAGGCCCTGAATCAGGGGACAGAGCTTGAGCAGAGTGACCAGTCCTCAATGTCCACCAGAAAGGGGCGGACCTGAGCGGGGGACGTGAGCCACTTTGGGGAGGCTCTGGGGGAGGGAGGGCAGATGCTCTTAGGAAGATCCTCCCTTCTCCACTCTGAGCTTGTGTCACAGTGATGTGCCTTTTTCCTGCTATTACGAAATTCTACCACATAATGCCTGCTGTGGCACTTGAGAGGACAGTCATTCGTCTTCAGCAAGCCGTGTGTCTGATGGAGATGATGTAACAGGAAATCTTAGTGAAGCGCCGATATGTTTACCTTTGGAAAATTTCCTTTCTCACATTCTACAAAGAAGACAGAAGCTGCGGGGTCCCCAAACTGGTCTGACCCAGTGTTAGAACAAACTGGCTGCAGCTTACAGCCAAGTGTCTCCCATCCAACAGGGACAAAAACAGTGTGGAGGTGTGTCCACAGCAAACAAGGTCACTGGGCCACCCACGCTGCTGCTGACAGCTCCTGCCCCTTCAATGACAGCTCTATCCTGTCTGTTGCCCCTCCCCTCTGGAGTAGGAGGTCCTTGGCTCTAGGGCTCCTTCCCGGGCCAACGTGAGCCTGCGTCCCCTGAGTGGCAGAGAGGCAGCTGTGCTGGGGTCTCATGCTGGCTGGACAGAGAGTGTGTCAGTCAAGCTGAAGTCAAGGGGTCTTTCTAGCCTGTCTGCTTTTCATGAGATCACTGTGCCCTTCGTAAGAGCTTCGGGTTGGAAAGAGGCCTCGAGATGGCTGAGATTACGTTTTGCACAATCTGAGTTGGCAATGGCAGGGTGTGCTGATGCCAGCCTGGCTCCTCGCAGGGTCCTCTGAGCAGGTGACTGGCCGGGCGGTCCAAATGGCTGCGTCTGTCAGAAGAGAAGCCCTGGGTTTCTGCTGCAGAGTAAGAAAGATCAGACTCTTTCCCCAAAACAAAACAAAAGTTTTGACTCAGTCTTTAAATCTCACCATTAATCCATCTTCTGAGCAAACATTTTGTAAAAGCCGAAAATGTTCCCATGTTGCTAGGAGTGTGGTTAGTTGCACCACTCTTGATACAAAAAGAAAACAATCAATCAATGTATGTTCAATAAACCTTCCTTGTCAATGAGATACTTGCCTTTTTTAGAGGGAGTCACAGAGCTGGTTTCTGCACATCCACAAATGAAGCCCCAAATAGAATCTGAGCGTGGACTGCCTTCCCCGAGGTGTGAAACGCTGCACGCTCCACTAACTCTCTTCCTCGTAACTGTTACCATAAACAATGTGATTAAACATAGCAAGGGACACAGAAGGAACTGGGGAAGAGCCAGGGAAGGGACACACAGATTTGGTTAATACTAAGCGTTTATAGTTTCTGCTCAGCTTTTCCACAAACAGTGCCCCTCATCGTTTGAGTGCGATTTTTCTTCTCTTTGCTTGAATTTAGAAAACAACAACGACAAACACACTTTAGTAGCTGGATTTCCTAGGCTCATCTCCAAGCTCATTTTGTTTGCAAATAAAATAGAAGATGAGAGCGGGCACAGGAGACGGGTGTCACAGCGAGCTTGAGAGGTGCCCAGGAAGTCTCCCAGCTTCCGTCCAGGGGAGAGGCTTCCGACAGCAGCAGAGGACCTGACGGGTGACCACTGCAGGTGTCCTGTGACACCAACGAAGACACAGACCACAGACCTTACGTGTACAAAGCATTCCACTTAATCAGCTCTATGTTGAGGAGAACAGGAGACAGAGGTCAGCTGACATCCAAAGGTGAGCTTAGATTAGAATTTCTTTATCTCTCCATAAATAATTTACATGTCAGCTATGGTTTTTTTTATAGCAAATGAATAAATTTACACCTTGGCTTTTTAACACATCAGCTCTCTCTGAAAATTCAATAAAAAAAAAATAAAAGATAATGATGAGTTATATAAGAAAAAAAAAAAAAGAATAAGGGTGTGTATAATATTAGAACCTGCGGTGACAAGGTGTCCAGAGCTGCCATTTGAATCCTCAAGTCTTGCGCTCACCTGTTCTGCCCTCACGGGCAGCCTGAGAAACAGGTTTCTTCCTGTCTCCAGCATCCCACCCGCGGCTGGCTGCCCAGCCCACTGAGAATGTCCTCCTAGCCGAGTTACAAAGAGTGATTTGCTAACATTTAGTCCTTTTGCGTTGCATCCAAGTTTCAAGTTAAGCAGTTTGCACTTCAGAAAGCGTTACTGGGTTTACGTTTCTGGAAGTATTTTTCATTATTCATATTTAAAGTATATTCCTTTGAGGAGGAGATAAACGCTGGAAATTTTTATCAAGAGACAAATAATAGAGGTAGTGAAAAATCTCAGCCTTTTATTATTGAAGGTGTGAAGCGTTCTAGCAGGAACCAAAACACTCGGATGGCACAAGGTCGAGGGTGACATAGTGAGGGAGGCACGTGGTGGGGCTGAGTGTCAGGGTCTGACTGTGAGCAGGCTGGACGGTGGATGGCCGGCCCTGATGACAGCCGTAAAGACCGGTGGGTCCACTTACCTCCGGCCTCTCGGAAAGTCACCTTTCCTGTTGCACCTGACCCACAAGCCCAGAGTTCATCACCCAGACCCGGCACCCGTCAGGGGAATTGTGACTTTCTTCTCTTGAAATAATTCCCCAGGGGAAGCAAACTCACCATGATTGAGAAGATATTTTCAGGGCAGGTAGTACTTAATGAGAAACGCATGCATGAGTTTTCTTTTTCATCCTTAGACAAGTGGAAACTCAGAAGGAATTCCTGGAAAGTAAATGAAAGTTGTCCTGAAAAAAATCCACCCCTGTGAGTTTCGTGTTGGGATGGAGATGGTCCTCGCAGGGCAGTAGCTGCTGATCTGTCCTATGCTCAGGGGTCCCGGCGTGTGCCCTGAGGCGGGGCCCTCACACCTGCAGACCTAGTTCAAATTGCAGGCTCCCTTGCTTCCTCTGCAGCCGGCTGAGGGACTGGGATCCTAATGAGCTCCCAGGCGAAGCGGAACTTTCTAGGGCTTTACTGACAATATTGCTTACCAGCCTCTTTAGACCCCAGGGATGCACTGGACAGCCCCCCACTTTGGCAAGGCAGTTACTGAGGCTCCCTGTGATGAAGGAGCCCCCTTCTGTGGGTGCCACCCACCCCTTCCCAAAATAAGCACTCAGCTTGCACCTGTCAATGTGACTTTATTTGCAAAAACAATCTTTGCAGATGTTTTTAAGTTAAGAATCCAATCTGGAGCTGATGCTGGATTGTGACTGGTGTCCTGAGACGAGAAGGCAGGTGGAGGGGGAGGCCATGTGACGGTGGCACGTGCTTGAGTGATGTTTCCTGCAGCTGAGGATCACCCAGCATGGGCCGAGGGGCCGAGAAGGACCCTACAGCCCTCAGACGGAGTGTGGCCTGCCCTCACTTGGGTTTTGGACACGACCTCCTAAATTATGAGAGAATAAATATGTGTTGTTCAGAGGTCAACACAGGTGACTATGATGCCTCACAGCAGCCATGGGAGACTCACCAGCCCCAACAACGTCAGCAAATGACGGGCAGCATGTGACTGGCTGCCTGTGCACACCAGCTCTTCCCAACTTCGGGCCCAGATGGAACCCACCTGGCCCTTCTTGGGTCCAGCCAGGAGTCCCCCCTTGCTTCTCAGGAACCCAGGCCCTCCCGCCCTCTCCGTCTGTACAGCAAGATGCATGGCCAGCCTCTGCTGGGCCCCCCGATCTTGTGGGTCCCCTGCACCTGCAGCTGGGCGGGCAGGGAGGAAAGGGGAACTTATCTCCGCTCTGGAGCAGACATTGCCTCCTGTGATTTCTGAGATTCTGCTGTCTTTATTCCAGAGCGCTCTGCTCCTCCGAGCTGAAATGTTCAGAAGATCAGAAAGTTTGAGGCTGGGAGACGCACAAAACAGAGTGTACTAACTCCGCCCCCATGTCCCTGCTCCCTTCAGTCACCAGGAGGTGTGGGCGCTGTGGTGGGGGCTCCAGCTCCCCGAACCTCCTTTTCAGAAGCTGCTTGTGACTCTGGGATGTGAGGTTCTCCAGACACTGCGGCTGTCCAGCCTGGAGCCCTCAGAGGCCCCAGAGTCTCAGAGCACATCAGCGTGCCTGCCTGGGAGGGGTTCCTCAAGTGGGACAGTGTCAGGTGTACCACGAAGCACCTGGAGGCCTTGCAGAAGGGACCCGTGGTGTGGAACTGCTTGGTTCTCTAGCCTCTTCTTGTGCAAAGCTGTGAGAACACCGGGCTGACCAAAGCCAAGTCACACGGCCGAGTGCCTGTGACTCTGTCAAGTGGCCATGATACCCACTTCACATATGAATAAACTGAGGTGGGAGCTCAGGTCACCTCCCAAGGCATTTCACAGCTTCAGGGGTTACACCTGAGCTGGCTGCTGCAAGCCCAGGACCCTCGCCCACACGGAGGCCCAGGCTCTGTGAGGATGTGTGCGGCGTCCTCAGGGCCAGAGCAGCCCCCATGGCCTTCTATGCTGCAGGGCTTGGTCCACGACAGGTGCCCAGTGAACACTTCCCAGTGATGATTCAGTAAGTGGCAGGTGAAGAAACATTTTCTTTGGTGACATGAATAGATGAGACAAGTGCCTGTCAGCGTGGCTTAGACCAGGGTTGCTCAGAGACTCACTGACCAAGTGACCACCTCTACCAGCTGCCGGAGGGGCTGGTTAACATGGCGGACCCTGGGCCCAGCGCACGCCTGCTGGGGACATGAAGCTCACTGGGGACCAGGCTAGGAATCTGCACTGAACACAGACAGTCCCCAGTGATGCTGAGACCACTGCCCCCTTTTCATTGTCCTCCTGGCAGCAGAGGGTGGCACGATCACTTCTGGGGAAGGAATCACACCCTGTGCACTTGCAAAATCAAAGCCAGAGGACAGAGGTGCCCAGATTTCCAGAAGATGAATGATCACCCTGGGGATAAAATGCGCAACGCTAACATTTTTATGAAATCGCATTTAGCTGCAGAGTGGAAGATAAAGAGAATGCAAATCAGCCTGGGGGGTGCGGTGGACGGGGGCTCCTTCCGGAAGGTGCAGGCAGCTCCAGGCCAGCCTCCCCGGGCTGCTGTCCCCGCGAGGAGGGGCTGTGGCGGGCGGCAGATAAACAACCCCTCCAAGGTAACAGATCAAAAGCACGTAAGTGCAGATAAAGGGATGAAATCCCACAGCAATCCGTTCTTACGGCGTTTGCGGGAAGACAGAGGAGTGCCAAGAGCACAAGGTTAAATTTTCTAAAAAAACAGAAAAGGAGAAGAGCGAGAGAGAACTAGATGGTGCCGTGATGACCAGTAAATAAAACGGCAGCCTCGAGAACAGGTGCCGTCACACCGTGTGGAATTCTCCAGGGATGTGAAACAAAGCCAGGAGCAACAGTCAGGTTGGACATGGAGGGGTTTGATTTCGCACCTGCCCTGGGTACGGCATTGTGCAGGATGCTCCTGGGAAATGTGCCACGGACATAGGAGGTGCTGGGGCTCCTGTGGAACCCCAGTGGGTGGCTGGTGCCAGGGGTGGGGGTGGGGACTCGTGCAGAGAGAGGGGCCATGTGGAGAGCAGCCCCCTGCTCCTTCCTGGGAGTGCCTGGCCACGTGTCACACCCCTGTCACTGCGCGTCCTCCACCAGCCCCGACGCCCAGTGGCAGAGAGCGGGGGAGTCTTCAAAGCTCTGGGATTTGGTCCCCCCTTGCAGCCTGGGCTGCAGACCCATGAGTGCCCGTTCCCTGCAGGCCAGTGGGCTCTCGGCTGGCCGTCGACCAGCCTCAGGGACTCCCATCTGGTGAGGACTTCGTGTAAACAGAAGGCGTCGGCTCCTACAAATCTGGTCTGATGGAAGAACTGAGAAAACGTCCATCACACCACTCCCCTGTTAGAGGACAGACCCCTCCTCTCGGTGGGGAGAGTCCCTGGCTTTGTCACCTGGACCCCTCTTGATTTCCCACTGGCCGCCCCATGCTGAGAGCTGCTGACCCGCTCACACAAACCCACAGAAGTCAGAGAGGCCAGGCTGCGCGTGGTCCTCTGGGCAAACCCCTGCTCGTCGCTGGCCTTCTGTTCAGGTTACTTTTCTGCCTGGCTCCCCGGCTGTGAATGGGGAGCTCAGGGAACCTCAGAGACCGTTCTGAGCATTAGATGAGACCCCTCTAATGAAGGGCGAGGGATCCGACTCAGGGAGCGTGGCGGTTCAGGGACGTTCTGCTGTGGGTCAGTTTCCAGTAATATTGACTCAGATCTCTTGTTTTTGATGCCTTGGAAAGATCACAGAGATGGGCACTCAGTTGCTTGTAAAAATATGCTGCTTTAATTTCATTTAAAAATCAGTGTACTTTGATCAAGTCTGAACTAAAGACTGTGTGTTGAATATAAACAGGTTTGAAGCATTCCACAGTGAATATTTTCAATGGAAAACCATGATAAGGTGGCCGCGAGGTGAGACAGGTGGCTTCCCTTCACGCCGCCCACCTGCCTTTCCATTCTTGTTTTTTTTTTTTTTTTTTTTTTTTTGCAGTGTTTGGCTGGGGCTGGGTTTGAATCCGCCACCTCACATATATGGGGCCAGCACCCTACCCCTTTCAGCCACAGGCACCGCCCTCCATTCCCGTCTTGTTTCTTCCGTGGAGGCTTTTCCACAGAGGTAGGGGAAGGATATTGTGGCTCCTGGTGTGACCGTCCCCCCATTCTAGGCTGGGGGTCTCCGGGCTCCCGAGTTAGTCATGGGAGAAGGAGCCTCAGCCTGGCTTGCCTGTTCCTTGTGCCCGACGTAGAGAAATGATCAGTATTTTGTTTAGAGAAACTGTACGTTTCAAGCTAACTCTGTGGTTTGTTGTTTTTCCTCTGTGTCTCTACAGCCTCCAAACATCATTGGACACTGGGCAGAGGAGAGCTCGTGTGGGGCCCGTGTGTCAGAGCAGGCACTGGCCCGCCACTCGACCCACAGAGCTGGGCTGTGAGTCTGCAAGGACTCCTCACCCCGGGCGCGGGGCAGGGGCACTGCCCACGCACCACCGAGCAGGCCGCTCCCGCACGTTCGGCTGTGTCCCCTTTATTTTACCCTCTGCTTCTTTAGAACACGATCCTCCCTGAGAACAAACACTCTGTCAAAAATGAACTGGCCACTTCTTCTGAAGGGACACACCACTTTCTACTGGATATTACTTTTCCTTTTTACTCTTCCGTTTTGAGAAAGAAATATATATCTGTATATTCTAGATATCCTTCCCTCGCTAGCCACGTGGTTCACAAATCTTTCTCCCGGTCAGTAGCTGGCCCTCTCCTTCTCTTAACAGCATCTTCCTCAAACAAAAGCTTTACATTCTGTTGAATTTGTCGCCTTTTGTGAATATTGTTCTTAGTGGCAAGTCTAAAAGCTTTACCTGGCTCAGATCCTCAGGTTTTCTTATTTTTTAAACTTTTTTTCCTCTTGTAAAAGTCTTAAAGTTTGATGTTTTTAAATTGATGAGACACTTTGATTTAACTTTTTTTATTGTTGAGATAGAGTCTCACTCTGTCACCCCTGGTAGAGTACTGTGGCATCACAGCTCACAGCAACCTCCAATTCCTGGGTTTAAGAGATTCTCTAGCCTCAGCCTCCCAAGTAGCTGGGACTACAGGTGTCCATCATAGTGCCTGGCTATTTTTTGTTGCAGTTGTCATCGTTGTTTAGCTGGTCTAGGCTGGTTTCGAACCCGTCAGCCTCCGTGTATGTGGCTGGCGCCATAAGGCTCCGAGCCATGATTTAACTTTTGAATCGGATGTGAGGCTTAGGTTGAGATTTATTTTTTGCCTATGGAGTCCAGTTGTTACTGCACTGTTGATTTAAAAGGTTGTCCCGCTCCTGTTGAATTATTTTTGCGTAATTTGTAAAATTCCCTTGCTCGTATTCTGGCGGGTCTCTTTCCAGTTTCTCGGTTCTGTTCCCTTGATCTGTGTGCCCACCTCTCCTCCAAACCACCCGGTCTTCATTGCCGTAGCTTTACAGTAAGTCTGGGTATCAGGGAGAGTGAGCCTCCCACTTTATTCTTTCTTTTCAAGATTGTTTCAGCTATTCTAGGCTCTGCATTTCATGTTTTTAAATGATGAAAAGCTTTTGCTAGCATGAGAAAGGTGTTATGAAAAATCAAAGAAAATAGTTCCATATCCACCCCCCCTTCCAAAAAAATCTTCCTTGTGTATCAGCCTGAGTGGGAAATGAGGGGAACCCCCGGGAGCCAGGAAGAATGAAGCAGATTGATCCCGAGGGAGGGGAGGAACTGGCGGCTCCTCTTGCAACCATGCTGCTCCCAGATCCCCGGAGGAGGGGACGCAGGGTCAGTCAGGAATGGGGAGATTTGGAGATGCTGGCCTGAAGTTGGGTCCCCAGAAGACAACCTCCTTGGAGAGGAGTCTGGATCAGTTCAGCCTGGCATCACCCAGGTGCTGTGAGACTTGCTTGTGCTGGTGTTGGCACTGGACAGGGGGAAGCCGGTGCATGGGGTGGGAGCTGTGACTGCCCCTCTGGGAGTCCATCCTCAGCTGCCCCCAGGGCTCGGCTGTGTGGCATGGGGTTCCCGCGCTGTTTTTCAGTGTCGTGTAAGTTAACATTTCTAGTTCTGTCTTCTGTTTCATTTTTAATATTGTTAATGATTTAAAATAATTTTATTTTCTCTGTTGATATTATTTTATTTTTATTTATTGATTTACTTATTTTGAGACAGAGTCTCACTCTGTTCCCCTGAGTAGAGTGCTGTGGCATTGTCACAGCTCACAGCAGCCTTAAACTCTTGGGCTCAAGTGATCCCCCTGACTCAGCCTCTCAAGTAGTTGAGAGTACAGGTACCTGCCACAAAGTAGGGCTAATTTTTCTATTTTTAAGTAGTGACAGGATCTCACCCTTGCCCAGGATGGTCTCAAACTCCTGGGCTCAAGCAATCCTCCCCCTCGACCTCCTAGAGTGCTGGGATTACAGGTGTGAGCCACTGTGCCTAGCTTGGTCTTTCTTTCTGTAAAACGGGGTGCTTTTTTTTTTAAATCTTCTCTTTCTTGAAATCTTAAGAAATTGAAAAACTCCTGGAAAAATATCTATTAATAATAACCAAATAAAAAAGAAACATAAAGTTAAGAGTGCAATATAATTTCCTATCCTCATCTCTGAGCAATCGGTGGGTGAAAGTTTTGCCCAGGGTGACGACTGGATCCCTCGCACAGTGCTGGGGGAGGGTGGTGAGAGGAATGGCTTTGCAGGTAACTTTGTACCTTACGACTCCCAGTTTAGCTGCTAGATGGATTTGGAGAGGAGCACTTCCTCGCACAGAGCAGGGAGAGGCCACAGCGTGGGTATACACGGCCCACACGGCTCGTAGCCGCAAATCCTGGACCACGTGTTGGGCCCGACCTGGGGTGCAAATGGCACGGTTCTTCCCATCCTGGGGCTTCCTGCTTAGCAGAGTCAGCCATCAGAAGGTCACACAAACAGACTGTTCTGAGGTCAGGGTCCAGGCTGTGGAGTGCTGTCTCACCACTCCTGTCCAGCCTTGACCTGCCTGTCCTGGCCAGTGCACCGAGGTGGGAGCCCGACAGGCTGGGAAATGACGGAGTGGAGCTATGGCTGCTGGCAGGTGACACGCGCAGGCTCATCGACAGGTGTGGAGTCTACAAGAACAGCTAGTACAGGTAATACGTGAGTTTAGTGAGAGCCCAGTATACCAGGTCAGTGTGGTAGCTTGTTCCGAGATTCTCCTCCCGATTCCTTTTCTGCCTCTGTGTGTGTCTGACATTATTCCACCGAGAGGGGACGTCTACTGCCCTCCAACCCTGGAATCTGCGCTGGGCTCAGTGATTTGTTCTACCAATAAAATGAGGTGGAATCAATATCCTGGGACCAGTGAGCTGGGTCATAAGAAGAACATTCTCTCTGGGAGATGTAAGAGATCCAAGTACTCGGGCTATTTGCTGTGAGAAGCCTGTAGTTTGTGAGAAGACAGCAGGGTGAGATGTTATGGGGGAGAGACAGAGAGATGGAGAGAGAGACACAGAGACAGAGGGAGAGAGAGAGACAGAGAGAGAGAGGGAGAGAGAGAGAGAGACAGAGAGAAGGAGAGAGGGGCTGGGGGTGAGGAGCCTGCCCTACTCCCATGGGGATAACAGATGAGCTCTCAGCGAGCCCCCCTTGACTCTGACATATAACAACGTGAGTGAGACGTAATGGTTGTTGTAAGGCACTAGGTTTGGGGTGCTTACGACCTGCATAACCTGGGGTGTGCCAATTACACTTCATTAAACGGCATTCACACAAGTGAGTACTCACCTGCAATGTTTGAGGAAAAGGGACAAGGCTTTGCAAGGTCCAGACCTTCGGGGACTGGCCCTGTGTGCCGGAGCAATGGGGGTCAGTGCAGAGAGTTAGGCGTTACCCCAGAGAAGGGAGGGATCGGAGCAGAAGGAATAACAAGTCTCAGGTCCACGCTGGGGACACACGTGTGTTCAGCGGGTCTGAACAGTCCCCACTGCACTGGCTTTGCCTAGATAGGGTTTTGGCAAAGAACCTTTTCTTAAGAGCAGAGGGAAGGCATGAAGAAAGATGTGCTCAGATTGATGTTTTTGAAAGATCTTGGCCACTGAGAGGCCAGTTGGGGAGGGTCACGTGGGGACAGGGCAGCCTCAGTGGGGAGGGATCCTGCAGTGGCCCTGTAGGAGACGATGGGTAGGTGCCCGGTGCTGCTGGACAGGGACAGAAGGGGGTTGTGTGAGGGGTGCCCGGAGGCAGTGCCAGGAGGATTTTCTCAGCACCCATGATGGGAGTGAGGGAGTGACGATAACTTGGGGTTTCTGACTAGCAGGGAGAACAGCGGTGCTTTTCACAGAGCGGATGCAGCACAGAGGACCACAGGGAGGAACTCCAGGACTGACCCCCGCCGCCAAGGAGATGTGGAAGGTAGAGCGTAAGTTGCAGCCCGTGTGGCCCCATTTAGGTAATGAGAAAGTAGCGCCTGCAATCCCCGAATCGTAGAGTTGTTATTAGTTCCGTTTTATTGAAGAGTGGCTGTTCTCTGCACTCTTTTACGTATATATTTAAAAATGCACATACGTGGAGTTGTAAAATTTCACGGTGAGGTCCAGTGCACCCTTCAGCTGGTTTCCCCTGTGGTGACACCTTGCATGGCTCCAGCCTGAGGTCACAGCCAGGGAGTCAAGGCGGGTACCCCACTCATCTTAGTCGCCACAGTGTCACTTGTCCTCACCCGCATGGCACATGGGTGTGTATTTAGCTCTCTGCAGCTTAATTGTTTGCCTTTTTAAATGTTCTATCTCTATTTGAATGTTACTTTTTTCTGATAATTTTATCAATTCAGGGAAAGGCAATGGACAAAGGGATTGAACACTCATGTAAACTTTCCCAATTAAATTGACGATGTGGGGCCTGTCCATTGATCTATTATCAAACTTGAAATTTCTTAATTGAAGTGTAGCCCAAGAGGGGAAAAAAAAAAAAATCCGCCATAAAGGCTAATGGTGTGAGTGGATTTCTAACTCTGAAATTATTTGGAGCTATAAGTAACTGAAACTTGGAACTATTAACCTTTCGTGCTGAATATAGAGCCACCATGAAAATGCATTCTCTTCACTGTGAGATTAGTGCCCAAATTTATTGTCTTAGCCAAGTCAGCAAAGCTGGTAATACCGGCAATGTCAGGTGCACAGAGATTGCAGGGGTCACTTGGTCCGTATTATTCCAAGGGCAATATTTTTCTCTGTGGACAAAACTCTAAAATACACTGTGTTTTCTCTGGAGAAGAATTAAATGATAATGAAGATGATGACTTGGGACTCGTACCCTTTGTCAAGCACCCACCAAGCTCTAAGAGCTCTCCATAGGGAATCTTATATAATATCAAAACAATCTTGCAAGGTAGGTTATCTCATGTCTGTGTCACATGGCAGAAACTGAGGCATGGCGACCGTAAATAATTTCCCCAAACTCCCGGCTAGTGAGCAGTGATACCCATTTCAAAGCCAAGATCGTGGAACTCTCAATAGTAATTATGATGGCACTCGTCTCTGTTCTGTCAATGTGATCAATACATGCATTGGTTAAGATTATTTGGTCCTTGATTGCCTGCCCAACTGATATTAAAATACTGCCTTGAATGTGCCCAAAGTAGATGCTCAAGACATACCCTGCTGTGGGTTCCAGGGATTCCCAGGGGGCAAAGCGGATAAAACCAAGCCACAAGAGAGCAGGAACGGGGAGGCCTCCCGCCAGTAGCCAGGGGCCTGGTGTCTGGGAAACCGCTGCAGCGGGAGCCTCTGACACCTCCCTCTCGCCCCGCCCCACACAGAGCTCCCCCATGTGCACTGGAACCACTGGGAAGCCTTGGAGCCCTCGCTGGGCTGTGGGGACTCAATTTCCCTCCAGGTGCCTGGAATGCGGGCTCCTGGCTCTTCCTTCTTTCTCCGCTGTCATTGATGCTGTCCTGCCCCAACTTGGTCTCATCCTGCCGTGGACTCGTGCCCAGGCCTGGGTCCTAGGAACCGTCCCCACAGCTCAGGCGGGCACCTCGGGCATCTGTGCCCTCTGGAGAGGATTCCCGGCACTTTTCCCTTCTACTCCGGGATATTGCAAAGTTGAGTGGCCTTCCGAGGATGCTCATTGAGGAAGCTCAGGTATCTATGGTGGCTCAGGGGCTGCAGGAAGGAGTCCGTCCTGCCCCGGCAGCAGCAGGCGAGGGGATCCGAGGACCTCCGGGAGGCCCACGCACAGGAGGGGCAGGAAGCAGCTCCTCTCTTCTGCACCAAGGACATCAGCCCTTTCATTGAGCGGTAACCAGTTTAACGAGAAAGGGCGTCGGCAGTGAGGGCAACTTCATCTTCTAGAATCTAGGGACAAATATTCTTGGAGCTCTTGGGCAAGACACATGATGGGACAATCTTGGTATATAACATCTTCCTCCTAATTTGGTGAGAAAAATTTAGGCCATGGGTGGATCTGATTCAAGCTCTTGAACTCCCCCAATTATATGCAATTTTAACATCTGCTTCCATCCTGCTCTCCTCTTCTTTATTTCCACGGCTGTCTGTGTGTGCATGTCATGTGTGTGCATGTTGTGTGTACAGGCACATGCGTGTGCATGCGGCCTGTGTGTGCACACACGTGTGAACCTCCAGCTCTCTCTTCTCTGTCTTCCTCATCTAACATCAATGGGCAAGGTCCTCTGTGGTCTGCTGACCTCACCATTTCCGTGCCCTCACCTGTTCAATTCTAGCATGTTAACTGTAGAGATTAGTAACGGGTACTAGTAGTGCTCACGAATACTAGCAGTGCTAACAGCAGTTGTAGCGGGAGTAACGGCACAGACAATAACGAGCAAATTTCGCAGCTCCTGCTGTGTTCAAGGCTCCGTGCCATGGGTTGAACGTGGGTCAGTCCTGTAGTCACAGGGACAAAGACTGATACTGGCGCATTTTCCGTGTGAGATTGCCGGAGCTGTGAGAAGGTGCACGTGTCCCCAGTGTCATGCTTCTGTCAAGGGTGCAGCTGGGGTTCAGCTGAGCCCACCTGGGGAAAGCCCCTCACTTCTGAGCGGCCCACTGGGTCGCAGTTGTGTCTCCAAGGGGTTATTTCAGGCTCCACCTTTGTCTTCCATGAAACTTTTCCTGGGAAACCATTCTAGGGCTAAACATTGCAGGGCTTTCCCCAGCTCCCAGGACAACCAGACCCTGGTCCTGAACCCTTGGTGGTCCCCGTGGCAGGGAGCAAGGACTGTCCATATTGAGTCTTAAGGGCCATGTATATCCATCCTTAAGAATGATTTAAGACCCAAAGCGATTTTGTTTATTTGGCTTATATCTTCCTTTTTCAGTTTATGTGGGGTTTTATACATGCATATGATATATAGAGTCTTCCTCTATTGCCCAGGCTGGAGTGCAGTGGTGTAATCACAGCTCACTGCAGCCTCCAACTCCTGTGCTGGAGCCATCCTCCTGCCTCAGCCTCCCAAGAGCTGGCACTATAGGCATGTGCCACCACGCTTGGCTAGTTTATAATTTTTTTGTAGAGATGGGGGTCTTGACATATTGCCTAGGCTGATCTTAAACAAGAATGAAAACCCTGTATAGGTTAGCCTAATCAGCACTTTATCCCATGAAAATTTAAGCTTAATTTCCAAGACAACACAAAATAAAAACAAATACTCAAAGGTTGAGATTTAATAAAATTAATATGAGTGTCTGGTTTATCAGGGCATGTGGGATTGAACTGGCCTTTCTTTCCAGATACACCGTGTGTACTCACAAAGGTAAGGCTGTGACCAACAGCTTCATCATCAGTACAAACACCAATGAAAAGGCAGATGAAGAAACACTTAGTAACAGTGGCCGTGCCGGTTGTTTGCGTGTGGGTCTGGGCCTTACGTTTGGGAAGCTTCTCCGAGACCTGCTGACCTGGAATGGTGAAGTCTGCACAGCAGCCAGGACCCAGGTATTTCTCACCCTCTTGACTCAACTGCCATAATTCTGCTAACCTGCTTTAACTGGGAATGTGTCCCCTGGTCCACTCTTTGCTGTTATGACTCTTTCTTCCTGAAGGAGGGAACAGCCCTCACCCCCACACTGGGCCTGGCTCCCCTTCCACACCTGTAGGGTTCAGTCCCAGCAGTACCTCCCCCCTCCCTCATCTGCTGCTGTATAACAAGCTGCTCTGAGTCCTAACTCTGGGTTGATGCCAGCCATTTATTTTGCTCATGAATTTGAGAAGGACTCGGAGAGGACAGACAGCCATCCCTGCTCTGTGCGGCACTTCTGAGATGGCCAGCACAGGTTGCAAGCTGGTGGGTGCTGACGTTGTCTCCTTACCACGCAGGCTCCCTGCAGGGCAACTTGGGCTTCCGCACAGCATACAGCGGGGTGTCCACTGGACATCACCTTCTCTGGCCCCACCTCTGGAGTCAAGTAAGACCACGTCGTCTGTTACCAGTCCACCTGGATTCCAGGGCAGGGAATGTAGGCAAAGCCATTGCTGGGAGGAGGCTTAAGTCCATCTGTGAGAAGAACGTGTGAAGATGTCACCGCAACCATTTCTACAAAGTGCCATCTGCTGCCCTCAGCCCCACCCACCTGCCCTACCAGGTGACTGCACCCCGTTGCTGCTCCTGGGGGGCCCAGGGCACGTCTCTGTGTGATGTCCACCAAGTCACCTCTGCTGGTCACTTTCTCACTCCTGGACAAGGCCAGTTTAGTTCAGGTTGTACAGCTAACATTCATTCTTAGGTCTTCACTTACTAGCATAGTGCCTGACATCACAGGTAAACAAATGTCTGGATAAACAAGCGAAGAGCATCCTCTTTCTTCCCTTCTGCTGTTATTGATGAGCAGATTTGTCATCTGCAGAACAGAGGTGGTAACACCGAGATATCAAGTGTGGTGAAGGGGTGAAGCCAGGACCTGTGAGAGGGCATGCCACATTCTGAAGGCTATTTGCTTTGATTGTTGTGTCCTTAGCTGTGCAGCTTTTCGGCTTAATTAAGTCCCATTTGTTAACTTTTGTTGTTGTTGCAATTGCCACAGAAGTCTTCTTCATAAAATCTTTCCCCAGGCCGACACCCTCCAGAGTTTTCCTACACTTTCTTCTAGGATTTTCATTGTTTCATGTCTGAGATTTAAATCTTTTATCCATCTTCAGTCAATTTCTGTTAAATGGTAAGAGGTGCGTGTACGGTTTCTGTCTTTACATGTGGTTATCCAGTTCTCCCAGCACCACATCTGAATAGGGATTCTATTCCTCAGGGCATATCAATGATCAGATGGTGATAGGAGACTGGTTTCATCTCTTGGTTTTCTATTTAGTTCCATATGTCTGTGTCTATTTTTGTGCCAATACCATGCTGTTTTGACCACTGTGGAATTGTAATTAGCCTGAAGTCTGGTAGGGTGATGCCTCTGGCTTTGTTTTTATTACTAAGAATTGCCTTGGCTAGATGGTTTTTCTCCTGGTTTCATACCAAACGAAGAACTATTTTTTCCAGATCTTCAAAGTATGATGTTGGTATTCTAATGGGGATGGCATTGAATCTGTAGAGTGCTTTGGGAAGTGTAGACATTTTGACAATGTTGATTCTTCCCAGTCAAGAGCACAGTATGTTTTTCCATTTGTTAATGTCTTCTACTATTTCTCTTTTTTAGGGTTTCATAATCCTCTTTGTAGAGGTCTTTCACCTCTTTTGCTAGGCATATTCCTAGGTATTTCAGTTTTTTTGATGCTACTGTGAAGGGAATTGTGTCTCTAATCAGTTTCTCAACTTGGCATGTTATGTAACATGATTTGTGGTCATTGATTTTATATCCTGAGACGTTACTACATTTCTTGATCACTTCCAGGAGTCTGGTGGGAGTCTCTGGGGTTCTCTAAATATCACATCATCAGCCAAGAGTGAGAGTTTGACCTCTTCTTCCCCCATTTGTATGACCTTTATATCCTTCTCTTGTCTGATTGCATTGGCTAGAACTTCCAGAACTAGGTTGAATAATAGTGGCAATAGAGCATATCCTCGTCTGGCTCCAGTTCTAAGTGGGAAAGCTTTCAGTTTTACTTCTTTCAGGATGATATTCGCTATGGGTTTGTCATAGATGGCTTCAATCAGTTTAAGAGATGTACCATCTATGCCTATATTCTTAGAAAAGGATGCTGAATAGACAACCTTTAGAATGGGGAAAGGTATTTGCATATTATGAATTTGCCAAAGACTTGATATAGAGATCTATAGAGAATTCAAATTAATCAAAAGCAAACATTTCCATCTATCACTGAGCAAGAGATATGAACAGAACTTTCTCTGAGGAAGACAGACAAATGGCTGACAGACATATGAAAAAATGCTCATTGTCCCTAATCATCCGAGAAATGCAAATCAAAACCACCCTGAGATATCACCTCACCCCAGTGAGAATGGCCCACCTTACAAAATCCCAAAGCTTCAGATGCTGGTGTGGATGTGGAGAGAGGGGAACACTTACTGTTGGTGGGACTGCAGACTAATACAACCTCTGTGGAAGGAGAATCCTCAAAGAACTCAAATTAGACTTCCCATTTGACTCCGAAATCCCATTCCTGGGCATCTAACCAGAAGAAAAAAATCATTTTATCATAAGAACATTTGCACTAGATACAATCACCAAGATTTGGATACAACCTAAATGCCTACCAACTAAGGAATGCTTTAACAAACTGTGATACATGTACACCATGGAACACTATTCAGCCATAGAAATAATGGAGATTTTACATCTTTTGTATTAACCCGGATAGGGGTAAAACACATTTTTCTCAGTAAAGTATCACAAAAATGGAAAAGCAAGTATCCAATATACTCAGTACTGAATACGACTTCAATATGAAGCCAGTAGATGATCTAATTCAAGCCCACATAAGAGGAAAAACTCTGTTCGATTCAAATTGGAGGAGGGAGTCTGAGGGAGGTGGGGAGGATTGGGGTGCTCCCACTGAACAAGCACAATGTGGGGTACATGGTACAGCTTTTAGGTGAAGGACGTAACTACAAGAGTGACTCTACCTGACAAATTCAAATTGTGACTTTGTTGTTGTACACTCACCTTAACCTGAAATTAAAAAAAGATAACCACACAGCACACAGAAGGCACCTGGGGGTGCCCTGAACTTGAGAAGGCTGTGATGGAGGAGGCCTGAGTGCTTAGACGGGTGCAGAGGTGAACAGGACAGGAGATACATGGGGGAAGGAACCGCACCTTCACTCAAATAAATAAGACAAGTTCTTCAAACGTAATCACTACGACAGAGCAAAAGCTGCTTTATTTAAGACCTGAGCAGACTGCTTTCTGTCACTAGTTCCCCACTCAGCTCGGTATGCCCATGTACCCACATAACTCATTATAAATAAATATTACCATGGAGATGCAATGATTATAATAATTTCAGTGTTTATTCTACATGCCTGCTTATTAGCCACATGCATGGTACCATTGTGCAGTAAATTCCTGAGCTGTCTAATGAACAAGTCGTCTAATGTTTATATTCTGATTATTATTGTTGTTAGCAGAATTTTGCCAGCAGAGCCTGGAAACAATGTGAGAGCTTGGGGACATCTGAGACAATGGTCCAGCTGACTGATCCTTTTATTCTGGTCTTAGTCAGAGTTTCCCAGGGGTGTGCGAGGAATTATTTTCATAATAACGCTAAGGTGAGACATGTTCTTACTCCCATCTTTAAGGAGTGCAAGGTAGAGAGTCCCAGGGGCCAGGTAAGTGGGATGACATCGCTCATGGTTAAGGGCACGTGTACCCGCATTTTCTTGCATTTTCAAATGTTCTCATACAGGTCAGCAGAAGCTCTTTGAGCTTCTGAATAATTTTAAGGGGGAAATGGCTCTGGGACCACACAGTGGGCAAGCCTGACCCGAATTGAGGCCTTCATTCTCATGACCAGAGAAGACTCCTGCCCCTGTAGCAGACCAGGGGCTTCTTGCCTTCATTTTTGGGACTCTGGGAGAGAGATAGGACAGGGAGAGAGACAGAAATACGAGACAGACAGAGCAAGGGTGAGTGAAAGGTGAGAGAGGAAGAGACCCATGTGGGGCCCGCTAGGAGACCCCAGACGAACAATGGCCTCAGAGCCCTGAGCTGTCCGATTCTTGATTCTGAGGGTGGCAGTCTGGGCTGGGCTCAGCTGGACAGCTCCTGCAGGCTGCACCAGGCTCCTCCTTCTGTGGTCTGCTGAAGCGACTCTGTCCAGGGCTTTGCTGGCGCCTCAGTCTGTGTTGCTGTAAAGGAACACCCTGGATTGGCTGACTTACAAGAAAGGAGGCTTATTGAGCTCAGTCCCACAGGCTGTGCAGGAAGCCTGGTGACGGCACCTGCCCTGGCTAGGGCTGCTTCTGATAAAAGGCGGGGTGTGAGGTGTGCCAGGTTCTGTTAACAAGCAGCTGGTAGAGGGACTAATAGGGTAAGAACTCATTGTTAGGAGGTGGACCAAGCCCCTCATGAGGGGGTCCACCCCCACAACCCAGGCCCCTCCCAATTAGGCCCCACCTCCAATCTGAGGATCAAATTCACAGGAGAGATTGGAAGGTCAGATATCCAAAACACAGCAGATAGCAGCTGGGGTTGGCAGGTGCCTGGGTCTCCCCCACAGGGCTGCCTTCCTCCAGGCGGGTGGCCCAAGCCAGCTTGCTCTTAGATCTCAGAGCACCCCACGGCTTCTTGAGGCTCCTGAAGGCTGCAGGAAGTGCTATGGGCGCTAGCAGTTTGCAAGCCCAGGCCTCATTCAAGGGACCTTTATAACTGACTGTATGAACAAATTTCCCTGGCCTCTGTGTGTTTGTTTAGTAATTCTCTCCCTGAACTAACTACTTGACCTTTTGTAGAGGACACCAAGAGCTGGACGACCTCTGAGCAAGATGATTTGCAGTTGGGGGGTGGACCCTCGGGCAATTCGCCTGCAGGTGCTCCTTGTGGAGAAAAGAGCCGGAGCTCAGGCCATCCTTAGGCACGTCTTATTCTCACTGTCTTATTCTCCCCTCACCTGTCTTGTGCTGTCTCACCACAAGGCTACTGCGGAGGTTGCTCATATGGTTCAGATTGGATATGAAACCAGCACATTGTACCCCTTGATTGCACTAATGTACACAGCTATGATTTAATAATAAAAACAATGGGAAAAAAACATTAAGATAAAAGAAACAAAAATTGTGGGAAAGATTGAATGTAGTGAAAACTATAAATAAATCTTAAAAGATGGCTCTAAAAAACAAAAAACAAAAAAACAAAGTTAGCCTGCCTCCTGCAAGCTTATACTTCTAATCCGTGTCATGCCTGGTTACTTTCTGCAGCAATCCAGACCAGAGCCATAGAGGCTGCGACAACCTTTTTTTGCTGTTTTGGCCAGGGACGGGCTTGAACCTGCCACCTCCAGTATATGGGGCTGGCACCCTACCCTTTGAACCACAGGCGCTGCTCTAACTGCTTGATCTTTTGTGCTGTTTCCTGGGATGGTGGATTTCCTGTCAGAGGAGTTGAGTTTCCAGAGGCTCTGGACTAACTTTCTGATGCCCAGACTCACCTTAGGACCTACCTGTGCTCGTAGACCCTTGTTAGTTCCCCTTACTCACTTCAGCAACACCTGCCCAGATGCACAGAAGCCCCTAGTTAATTTCCCCTCTTAAAAAAAACCCAGACTCTACTTTGGTTAGAGACATGGGCTTGAGGCTGCTTCTCCAGATCTGATGCCTTCGTTGTTGAAATTTCTTTCCTTCCTTGGCAACTCTCTTTGTCTCAGTATGGCTTCTCTGGGTCAAGCTCATGCCTGAAATCTCAGCACTCTGAGATGCTGAGGCAAGAGGATCACTTGAGCTCAGGAGTTCAAGACCAGACTGATCAGATCAAGACACAGGCTCTACTAAAAATAGAAAAACTAGCTGGGCTTGTGGTTGGCTCCTATAATCTCAGCCACTCAAGAGGCTGAGCAAGAGTATCACTTGAGCCCAGGAGTGTTAGGTTGCTGAGAGCTATGATGCCACAGCACTCTAGCTTGGGGGACAAAGTGAGACTCTGTCTCAATAAAAGAAAACAAAAACAAACAAACAAAAAAGTTGGCTGCTCTATGTGATAAGTAACCCACCCTTGGCTAAAGTTCTCTTGAGGTTTTGATACCACCAATTCTTGGGAGAAAGGGCAAAGTCACAGCACAGAAGGTGTCATCACAGAACCACATGGAGCCATGTGTGCAAATAATCTACGCTGGACTTCCCTGTCTGCCGCTGCCATGCTGGTCTCTCCAACATTCATTTAGGATCCCAGACTATTCTGCTCCCAAGAATGCAGAACATGGTCACCCCACTCTCCCAAGGATGCAGACCACGGTCACCCCACTCTCCCAAGGATGCAGACCATGGTCATCCCCACCCTCCCAAGGATGCAGACCATGGTAATCCCCACCCTCCCAAGGATGCAGACCACGGTCACCCCACTCTCCCAAGGATGCAGACCACGGTCATCCCCACTCTCCCAAGGATCCGGACCACAGTCACCCATACTGATGACCATCATCCCTGTAGAGTAATTGTTTTCAGGAAAAAAATCAGACTTGTCTTCAGAACATGAACTCTGTATTTCTAATTTAAGTGAGAAATTTGTGAGAAGGCAAATTATGACCTATTTTTCTCTGAATCAAGGACGATTCAGTTTCCTTAGATTGTGTTGGCAGAGTTCGGACGTTCGCTTGTGTGTTCTGATTTACATCGGCTGATAAGGACAGTCAGTTGCACGAGCACCAGTCATTTTCAATTATTTGTTATAAATATGTTAGACCTCTGAGTAGCAAGACTGTTCTTTCCTCAATGACACAGTGGGGACTTAAAGGGAGTGTCATGTACCAGGTGACATGTGTCCTAAACTAGACAGTAAGACTCCAAGTGCCACTGTGACACTGTTGGGCAAAGAACACAGAAGGTTAGGGAAGGGAAAGGAAATTATGTAATTCTCTTTATTTCCACACTTAAAAAACATCTGGACTTTGGATTTTAAAATAAATGGTATCATGTTGTCAGCTCACATCAAACCTGTTTTTACAGTTTCAGAATTACGAAGAGTCCAAACCCTCAGACCCATTTTGCACAATCCTCCACTAAGCACCCAGACTGTCAGTAACAGCAAGCTGGCGTCGAGGGAGTATTATCAGGAGATCCCATAAAACCGTCCCAGACAGGAGCCTCCTCTAAGATCCGCAGCTCAAAGATAATTCTCCAGAGGATTCTAGAGCTCAGACATTATGAGCCTGCTCAGAAAGAGCACCCCACGTGCACCTTCCAGAAGACTCTGCTGGACTCTCGCATTACGCTGAGATTAAGACTGATCAGCTACATTGAACCGTCAGCGGAATGAAATATGCTTTTGTATTTTGAGGACGCATCCGTCTGAGTTCCCACTTGTCGGATATGCTGCTGCTGCTGAATTCATCACATCAGCTTGAAACCCGACAGTAGCTGGTTTCCAGCTGCCTGACTCGCCATCAGCAGCCCGCTCTCGGAGGTTTTGGCCGCCTCACCTGGTTATGCCAATAAATCTGTGTGAACAGCTGCCAGATTTGTTATTGATTTCCCCACGGTTGGATCTGAGGCCCTGTCTTCAGTGACAGGTCTTCAGAATGGAAACTTGGGGCAAAGGGAGAGCTCTGCTGGTACTCAGAGTCTCATGAGCCATCTCCTCTGTGTGCGGGGAGGCTTGCGGTCAGCTGAGCCGCCTCCTCTGTGTGCGGGCATGCTCACGGTCAGCTGAGCAGCCTCTTCTCGGTCAGCTGAGGCACCTCCTCTGTGTGATGGAAGGCTCTGGGTCAGCTGAGCTGCCTCCTCTCGGTCAGCTGAGCTGCCTCCTCTCGGTCAGCTGAGCCGCCTCCTCTGTGTGCTGGAAGGCTCTGGGTCAGCTGAGCTGCCTCCTCTCGGTCAGCTGAGCCGCCTCCTCTGGGTCAGCTGAGCCGCCTCCTCTGTGTGCGGGGAGGCTCGCGGTCAGCTAACTGTGCTGTCCGTGTAGAAGAGGACATGAGTCCCATCCAAGAACCAGATCCCGCGGCCACACCCCATTCATGAAAGACAGCACCCATAGTTCTCACAATTATTGTTGACTTGGCCTAAACTTACATTGCAAACCGAAGTTCCTTTAGTGAATAATTCTAGCACACGAACTCTCTGTGCCACATAGATTGAGTGTTGGTGGCAAGTACCCTCAGGGAGTCTAGAGAGTTGATTCAGCTTTTCCAGCTTTCTTGGCCTTGAAAAATATCTTGGTTAGAATTCACAGATTCTTTTCGGAGGATGTTAACCTTTGCATTCTCTTTGGAAATAGGCTGTGTTTGTAAAATTGGAGAAGAATGAAATGGGCCTGCCAACTGCAACAGAGACTTAAGAAGCTGAAATTGCATCTCACCTTACGACCGCATGGGCACCCTCGGACAGCACCGGTCAAAATGCATCGCCCACTTCATAGGGAAAAAATCAGCTCAGTGACCCCACCCTGCTTTGCTCAGTGAACCTTGACGCTCACGACTCTTCTTGTTTATCAGACTTACACAGCTTCCAATTTTTTTCTATCTCCTGTATTTTTTAAAAATAGATTTTCATGCCATTGTCTAGTTTTGACCTCTAAGAGAAAAGCTTGTTCATTGGAAGAATTTTGAAAATTTGAACTAAAGACTGAAGAATCTTTTTAAAAAAGTCTTTTGAGCAGGGACTTCTGGAATTTTATCCTGGCTCTTGGCGGTGAATCCACGCTTATGGAGTCCACACCGTTAAGGACCCCAGCGGCCTCGTCCTCGCTGGCGCACCTGTCCTCTGCCTGCCCATCTGGCAGGAGGGCCGTGGCGCCTCTTCACCGTTGATCTTGCCGAGCTCATTACAAGAGGCTGGCAGGTCTGAAACACAAGGTTCAGGTATCTGGAATTTTTCAAATCTGCTATTGAATACCCATGGGATATTCCAGGGACATAAATTTTAAAAATTCATTCATCAGGCATCAGGGTTTCAAGAGTGAATTCCTGAGTCACAGGACATAGGAAGAAATGGGACTTTGAAACCCGATTGCACTCCCGGTGCGTGCCGGCTGAAAGAGGCTGTAACCCAATTCTCAGAGCTATTGAGCCTTTATCAGCCAGCGTTTGCTTTTAGAGAAACTGTTCTACAAATCTCTCTCTGCAAAGCCACCTTGCTTAAAAGAACTTGAAGGAAGAAGAGCCCTTGGAAATCTTAGTTCGCCTCCTGGAGATTTCCATGTTTTTCTCTCCTGTTTTTTAAGGAGTTCTCCATCTCACGGCCTTGGAAAGAGAGGGCCGCAAAGAAGCAGAAAACCCACATTTTCACGGAGGGGGGAAGCAGGGTGGGTCTTGGAGAGCTGCTTCATTTTCTTGCAAATCACTTATTAGATGGTAAACTTGTAAATAACAATGACAAACTGATCTTTGACTTTGGTTGTTTGCATAGTCTGAAAGATAACCTTATACCCTCAAAGACAAAAGCCCCAGAATTGTGTACATATTTGCTACAGAATTTCTGCCCAGCACACAGAGGATAGCGGACTGTCTTCGGTGCAGAGTTTCCACCCTCCTATTGCCAAACCCCTTTTGTCACAGGGGTCAAAATGTTCCCTGTGCTGGTAACTGGTGTTAACGGTGAGTGTCACATTTTTAATTTAAAATTAAAGTGTTGCCATGTCTAGTTCTCCCTTGGTATGGATGTGGCATGGTAGGAAGTGTGTGGTTTGAGATGAAAACAAATCTTCGGTCTTAGTGCCACCTGTCTCTGTGGTTAGTCGTGGCCACTTAGTTCTGGTGGGTCCTTCAGCATCAGATTTTCATTGGGAAATGGGGACCATTGTATTGCAGGGCTAAGGGGCCGATTAAAATTAGATATGACCCTCATAAGTCAATGACATGAACCGGAGGCATGGGCTTGTTTAGACCGAAAGATGACGTGAGGTAACAAACATGATGTGTTTGATGTCTGTCTTTGGATTTGGTTTCCATAAAGCAGTAATACCAAGACATTTTTAGAGCAACTGGGGAAATTTGAACACGAATGTGCCATCAGATGATAGTGAGGAAGAATGTTTATTTCGTTAAGTTTAATTAATGGAACTGTGGTTTATAAGTAAATGTATTTTTCTTTGGGAAGCACATACTGAGGTATTAAACTAGAAATGAAATATTGTATTGTCAGTAATTCATTGTGAAATGCTTAAGCAAAAACCACTTGAAGTGAACATGGCTAAATATTAATAACAGCTAAAGCAGGGTGGGTGGTGTAGGGTGGAGCTGTCTCTCTTCATTAGTGTCTGTTGACGCTTTCACAAGGAGACACCAGGAAAAGGAGTGTATTCTGCAAATTCCTTGAACAGTCCTGCCATGTTGCAGGTGCTGCCGGCACAGTGGTGTCTGGACATCCTCTGGCCAGTTACCAGGTATTGATTGATCTCTTTTCTCCTGACCAAGCAAAGGAAGAGGAGCCGGCCATGCACCTGTCACACCCTCTAGCATTCTGCTCTTAGGAAGAAGGTAGGCTTGAGGTTGCCACTAAGATGAGAATGATTAGTTCATTTCAGTGGCTAGATCCTCTGCAGTTATCCAAAAAACAGAATGATAAACTGGTTTTTATCCTGTGCCAACATGGACCACAGTAGGGGGTCCGCAGAACCACTGTGGGGAGGTGACTTGGTAGCACCCAGACCCGAGGGTGTGCCTCTCATGGGCTGGTGGGTGTGAGCACAGGAGACACAGCCGGAACTGGACCAATGCACTGAGGATGGGCTGGGCTTGTGGGGCTCCCTGGGCCTGCTGGAGAGCCCTCCTGCTCTGACCTCCCTACCATGGTGCTGGGAGGGCCCTGATCACTCAGTTGTCCCAGTGGAAGCCACCTGTCAGCTAATGATGTGCAGCCAGGCGGGTTATTAACACAGCATTGTCGTGGCAACGGAGACCTGGTACCCGGAGGCTGTGGACATGGCTTCTACGTGTGAATGACAACGACTTTCATAGCGACAAGTCTCTTGAGGTTCTAGGAATAAGGAAACTAACAATCAGACAGAAAGGAGGGGGCTCTGCAGGCAGACCAGACCCTCCCACACTTAGGGGTTCCTGTGGCTCTGGACCAGATGGTTTGAACGCCCGGCCTCTGCTTGAAGGCAGCTCTGTTCCTCCTTTCTTGAGCCTGGGTGAGGGTTCTTTTTTTTTTTTTTTTTTTTGCAGTTTTTGGCTGGGGCTGGGTTTAAACTCACCACCTCTGGTATATGGGGCTGGCTGAGTCACAGGCGCTGCCCGGTGAGGGTTCTTAAAACCACACAGGCGTGAGAATCTCTGCATGGGCTGCACTGCAGCTGCACCTCATCAACTGCATGACTGTCAAGGGTGGTTTTGCCCACACAGGTGTTTTCCCCTCACCTGAGCCACCCCAGTGTGCTCCTTGTACACTGAGAGGGGCGTGTGGCTGCGGGCGACGAATGAGAACCTGGGCCCTGGGCCCTGCAGCTGCTCCAGCTGTGGGGTGGCCCTGAGGGGGGTCCTCGCCCTGACACAGCTCCTTCCACTTTGAGAAGTTACTGCTGCCTGCAGGAGAAATGCTGCCCAGGTAGGTTTGGAGCACACCCACCCACTCAGGAGACACAAATAGTCTTGCGAGTCTGGGAAGCGGCCGAGCCCACAGTGCCCATCGCCCCTTGGGGAGCACGCCGCTACCCCACAGGAAGCTCCTCTGCCCTGCCCTTCATGGAGGCTGCGATGAGGTGGATCAGAACAGTCCCGGGGGCACACAACGTGGCTCTGGCCGAGGAGAGCACCAAGTGAGGGGTGAGGGCTGAGACGGGGTCCCGAGTGACTTGCAAGGGTCACCCCCAGGAGGTTTCTGCCAGCCCTCCAGAGGGATGCTGAGCTGTGAGGCCAGCCCTGCCATGGGCATCTTGCCAGGGCCACGTACTCAGCACCCCGAGGACAAGACCAAGGGGCAGGCAGGTGGTGTGGCAGAGGGGCCTGGAGGGAGGGCCTGGCATTGGGGCGTCATCATAGCGGGGCCCGCAGCTCACAACCGCACTCTGTGTCGCCTCCCCCTGTTTTTTGGCTGAGTGTGGTCTCTGTCACCACCCGAAAGCATCCTGACTTGAACAGAGGCACACGTCTGATGGCAGACGGCAGGGACTATTTAGACCAGGACAATGTGGCAAGTGACCATGTCGTTCAGCAGGTGACTCCCAGCAAGTCCCCGGCCAGGGGGACGTCTTGCTTGCCGAGTTCCTGCGGACTGGTGGGGCCTGAGAGCAACGTGCAGAGGATCGGGTGGCAGAGAGGTGGGGCTCCCCGGCCTGGGGGCACTCGGCACCGTCCTCTCTGTCCCTCGAAACCTGGGCAATGTCATCAGTCCCCTGCTCCCTCCACGTGTGTGGGGAGATGACTGTCTCCTGGGGCACATGATGAACAGTCAACCCTCTCTCAGATCAGGGAGCATCGCTAACAAGACACTTGGTGGGCAGAGGGGAAGGGACGAAGGGCGATGTGACTTCTCCTCCCTGGTCACCAGAGAATCTTTTCCTGGGGGCTCCTGGAGGCAGGTGGAGAGGCAGGCACAGAGGCCAGAACCAGGAGACCGGTGTACGCAGGACATGGGGGTGGAAGGGGGGATGCAGGAAGGGGGCTGGGTTGAGGTTTACTGGAGGGGGTGAGGAGGTGGGGGGGCCCTGCAGGGGAGGGCTGGGTCTGTGCGAGTGCAGGGGGAGCTCAGGAAACTCCTAAGACATGGAGTGAGTGTGGGGCTGGGGGAGTGGGGACAGAGTGAGTGTGGGGCAGCATCTCGTGCTCTGAAGTGCCTCTTGGCGCTGAGCTCCGAGCTCTCAGGCTCTGCGGATGTGCTTTTCCTTCCCCGAGGCGCTGAGTGGCTCTGAGAGGCTCTCTGGGCTTGTGTGGCAGGGTCGGCTACCTGACGATGTGCGGGGGGAGGGCAGGGAATCTGAGGTGCTCTGGTGTTTATGTATCTGTGTGTGTGTGTGTATAAATATACAGAGGAGATCATTGTGTTTATCAAACACTAATTATACACCAGGCTAATACTTCACATAAATTTTCTCCTCCAATCTTCCCCAAAGCATCCCAACAATTATCATCCCCCCATTTCACGCATGAAGAAACCAAGGTTTGTGGACACAGAGGAACTTATTCCAGGTCACGAGGGTTCAGGGTCCCCGATGCTTGGAGCCAGCCCATCCTGTGTTTGTGCCGCCCCACGAGTGCTTGAATCTGCAGGTATTAAAATTTAAATTAATTGACTCATATTGGGCATTCTTTCCATTTTGGAGAACTTTACAAAGATGCTGAATGACCAGAGGAGCCCGAGGACAGTCTAGGAGGTCGGCCGTCCGTCCCTCCCTCTGCTCCCGGCCCTGTGGTTACCAGGACTCTGTGCCCCAAACCTTGGGCCAGGAGCCCCCTGGGAGTGTGTGTGGTTGGGAGAGGGCGGATTTTGCATCTTTTGTATGTTTGGGAAGTTACCTTCCTGGTTTCACATTGTCCCTGAGGTGAGGCAAACCTCGGCTCCTGGAGTGGGGAGGGGGAAGAGCAGCTGTGACTTCCCAGCTGCAGAATCACACCAGGGCGTGACATCGAGCCGCCTCAGTGGTGTTTCACTGGGACACAGTCCCCCAGCGGTGACACGGCCCCCGGTGTCAGCCAGAAAGAAAAAAAGGAAGAAAGAAAGAGGAGGAGAATCAAATCATTGCACAACTGCTCAAGCTTAGGGAATGGAAGCCTTTTTATAAACTGAATTTTATTCATGTATAAAACAAGGTGAATACCAATATTTAAACACTCTGGATGTTCTGGCTGGAGTTGAAGACTGAGAAGAATTAGTGAAATTTCTGAGTTTCTTAGATCATTACTTTATCATAGCATTAAAAAAAAAACCCTCTCTATTATGAAAAATTTCAAACATACAGAAAAGTAGAGGATGTAGAATCAGGAGTTCCACATGCGGCTCCCAGGTGATCATTGACACGTTTCTGTTTTACTTTTGTTGCCTCTGACACACATGGAGGAACGTTACAAAAATCAGGACATTTCACCTCTAAACGCTGCAAAAATGGCCAGGCGCCGTGGCTCGTGCCTGTAACCAGCACCCTGAGAGGCCAAGACAGGTGGTTTGTTTGAACGCAGGAGTTCCAGACCAGCCTGAGAAAGAGTGAGACCCCATCTCTACTTAAAAATTAGTCAATCAATCAATTAATCAATCAGTCAATGCTGCAGAAATCAGGGACACATTCTAAAGTAAGCATAATATCTCCTGACTCTACAGATGTTGCTATTGTCTAAATCAGGGGTCCTCAAACTTTTTAAACGGGGGGCCAGTTCAGTGTCCCTCAGACTGTTGGCGGGCTGGACTATCGTTTAAAAAAAAAAAAAAACTATGAACAAATTCCTATGCACACTCCACATATCTTATTTTGAAGTAAAAAAATAAAACGGGAACCAATACGATATTTAAAATGAAGAACAAATAAAGTTAAATCAACAAACTTACCAGTCTTTCGATGAGAACTATGGGCTGGCC
>CAUYON010208233.1:0-21871 GCA_963573935.1 Arctocebus calabarensis
TATATAGTGATCAAGAAAATGCCATGAAGGCTATCTGTAACAGTACGATGAAAACATTTCTGAATGTATATGAATCGTGCCCTATGATTGCACCAATGTACAGAATTATGATTCAATAAAATTATAAAAAAAAAAAAAGAATATCTTTGCAAACAGAGGCTGAAAAAATTATCTTGAACAAATATGGCAAAAGAAAAACCAAAAGGCAAAACAAAATAAAACAAAACTCCCCAAACTGATGTATCTAATGATACCAAAAAGTCAGGATTTCTGTTTAACAATGGGCATCACAAAGTTAACAATCAGATGATGGAACAGGAGGAGATATTATGATGTTAAAAATGGAAAAAAGACATTAAACCTATAAATCAATGTGAAAAGGACAGCAATGCAGACCTAAATTATAGAAGTAAAAAACCTAATAATCAGCACATGAAAAGACGGTTATAAACATTACTAATGACCAAAGTAAAAACTAAAGTAAACCACTACTTACTGCTTATTAGGCTGGAAAAACTAGAAAGCTCAATGATGCCAACATTGTTTAAAGTAGTACTGTCAGTATTGTTCACAACGGCCAAAAAACAGTTGGAAATACCCTGAATGTTTATTAACAATAAAAGAGACTGTGAGAATTATCATTGTGATAAACTCATTAGAAAACTATACAGCAGTGGAGATGAATGAGATATATCTATGTTCAACAACATCTGAATGTATGAACTCAGGATTTTATTTCCTATTTTTTTTTTAAATTTCAGTTTAACATGAGGGTGAACTCAACATTTTAACATAAAAGTAATCTGAGGTCAGTGGCTCATGCCTATAATCCTAGCACTTTGGGAGGCTGAGGTGGGAAGATTGCCTGAGGTAAGGAGTTCAAGACCAGCCTGAGTAATATAGTGAGACCTCTTCTCCACAAAATATACAAAAACTAGACAGAGATGGTATGTGTGCCTGTAGTCTCAGCTGCCCAGGAGGCTAGGTGGGAGGACTGCTTGAGCCCAGCAGTTTAAGGTTCAGTGAATTATAATTGCACCACTGCACTCCAGCCTAGGTGACAGAGTACAACCCTGTCTCTAAAACACTTAAGAAATGAAAACAAAAGTTACAAAAACTATTCAATGATTCCATTTATATTAAGTTCAAAATCATTCAAAACTAAGCAATATTTAATTGTAGATTCAAGTACAAGTACTAAAATTACAAAGAAAAGCAAGGGAATTATTACCTAGAGCGGTAATTACCTTGGAGGGAGGTTATTTCAAAATTCAAAAAGATTCCCTCAAAATTCAAACATCATGAATATGAAGAAGTAAGTCAAGGACAACAAAGACAGCAGAACTATGAGATCATCAGTACTGATAATAAGTGTATTGAAGAACTTCAGAGAAGAAAGTGGGCACTCAGCTAGTGAGAAAGGGTTCCTGTGGAGGAAACACAGCTTACAATGGCTCCTTAAAAAGAGGTCTGGAAAATAAAAACAGAGGTGAGTTAAAGAGCACTCCTCAGCATAGCAGCAGAATGCTGACATGATACCTTCATACAGGGGTAGAAAGAAGAGACAGAGAAGCTGGCAAGGGACAAATGGTGAAAGGTGAAGGAATTTGGCAAGGTAGAAAAAAATTGGAGGCTAAAATGTGCTTTAGAAAGAGAACTCAGACAGAGACAGGCCAAGTGTCAAGAATAAATTAGGGATGGAAGTGAGGACCCGACAGTCCAGGACTGCAGCAGTGAGGGCCGAGCCATGATCAGAGGACTAGAATGGTTTTGAAAGCACTTATCATGCTTGATGGGCATAGCTCTAGTTTTAGAAATAGTAAGAACACTTTATAATCATCCAGTCAATGTGTTTGAGGGTGATGTGCATACACCTAGTAATTGCCACATTAAAGAGGGATACGCCTGCAGGAGAAGAATGAGCTCTCAGCTCAGCCTGCCAAGACCTTTGTTTCCTCCTAGCTGTTTCATACAGCAGAGAAGCCTCCTCCTGACAGCTCTGAGTCTGGAGTGAAGGCAAAGATAGGAGCTGAGGGTGATTTGTTTTCCGTTCAATCTCAGGCTTGCTGTCCAGAGATTGCTTGCAGACATTTCATTCTCTCTTATCTACTGCCACCTAGTGTAGACAGGAAATTGTTTACCTATGAAAATATAATCTGCTTTCTCCATTTGAAATGGAATTGCTCAAAAAAATTAATCACATGGAAAGAATCAGCACCTGTCATAGAAAAAATTCTTGACCTCCTACAAGGTGGAAAACTCTGATGTAACTAGTATTTCACTGCATTGTGCCACAATTTGCTCCCACATAAATTAAATACAGCCAGAAATTCTCTCTAAGTGAATGCTTACAGTCCTCTCTATGAAGAAAATATGCTGAGAGGGTGACACAGTTAAATTCTTTGCTAGTTCACCTCCCGGAATACTAACAGTACCTTCTAGCTCCTGATCTTTATTAAAGGGAAGAGCACTTTAATGATCAAAGTTGCCTTGAAATGGAGTAGGCTGCCTTACAAGAGGCTGAGTTCTTCACGGCTGAACAAGGATATATAATTGGGATTCATGAATGAGAAGGTCAGAGCCACTTTGACACATCCCACTTTGAGGTTCTGTGTACCAATCACACTGAGAGGTCCACAAACATGAACACTTCTGCTGACCAATTCCATGTGCCTTCACTAGACTACAAGCTCCCGGAGGGCAAGAAGTATGTCCACCTTGGTCTTTGTTGCATACTCCAAAGCTAGCATAACATTCACCACACAGATACTTTAATATCCATTAAAAAGATAAAATTTAATTTTGATTACATTGAAGCATTTCATAACAGTGTTTAAAAAACACAGAATGGAACCAGAAACCTTGGGTTGAAATCCCAGGGCTGCCTTCTATGAGAGCTTTAATATTTAACTAACATATGCTTCAGAATCCCCTGGGTATAAAAATGCTATTTACTTCTTAGAGATTTTAGGAATATTCAATAACTCAATTTGTGTAAAGTCCTTGTAACAGAGCATGTGTTAGATTTTATTATTATCATTATTATTATTATTACCATGAACAGTCTGAAGATCACTGAGGCCTAAAACAGTATAAATATGTACCAAAGCTAGAAATAAAATGTGAAATAGGTAAGCAAGTGGTCATTTTAAAAAAATCATAAATGGTGATGTTTTTGACTTTATTAGATCATTGAAATAAAACTCCAATCCGAGACTTGTAGATTGTAAATTTGTCACTTGTAGTTTTCAACAATGAATACTGGTGGTTCAGGACACCATGAAATAATAGTATATAAATATTTGGTTAAGTTACTATAAATTAAAGCAATCTCAAGTGATTATAATAAAACTGAAAGCCATCAAAACAATTGTTTTAGCAATAAATTCTTAACTAATTATAATTCTTTCTTAACAATAATCTCCAGTTCTTCTTGAATAAATATTTCAGTGCCTCACTATCACCAAGATCTATCATCATCCCTTGAAATGGTTCTACTGTCTTCCCATCAAAATATGCAGAAGAGAAGAGGGCTGCGAAGGAGAAAAGTGTCATGTCCACGCACTCAATTTCCCCTTCTGGAAAGAGGACAGCACAATTTGGTTCACGACAGTCTGAAGAAGATAAAGCCAGCATGAACTAGTGATGTGACACAGCACGATGTGGGTGGGGTTCTGAGACCTGGTGTGGAAATTAGGCTTCTTTTCCACCAAAAAGAAAAAGGAAAGGTATTGTTCTCACCTTGCTAATTAAGATGGAGTGCCGAGGCCAGGGTCCCTATGAATGATCTGCAGTTAGACCAGTGGAAAGAACACCAGAGGGACTGTGGCACCCTCTGCCTTCCTTCATGTGGTCTTCCTCCCTCATTTACTCCACAGGCAATCTGGCCGTGGACCCCTCTGTGTTGTAGTGATTAGTAATTTATATATTTAGTCACTGGTATTCTGCAGACTGGCAAATGGATGGCTTTTGCAAAAGGCCAAACAATTTTTTTCTGGTAGAATGATATTGTGTAATTCAGATGATCTCATAAAAAAAAATAATAATAAAATACAAATCAAGAATTGCTATCTTGCCTCAAACTCAGCATGAAATACTCATGGTTACAGCAAAAAGAGAATCTTAGAAAAAGAAATTAATTTCTTCACTTACATACTATTTATTCTACATATTTTAATAATACCTATTTTTTTTTCTTTCTTTTTTTTTTGAGACAGTACATAGTCTCATTATGTCGCCCTTGGTAGATGCCGTGGTGTCACAGCTCACAGCGACCTCCAACTCTTGGGCTTCAGCGATTCTCTTGCCTCAGCCTCCCAAGTAGCTGGGACTACAGGCGCCCCCCAAATGCCTGGCTATTTTTTGTTGCAGCTGTCATTGTTGTTTAGCAGCCACCCTTGGTGTATGTGGCTCAGCTCACTCACTGAGCTCCAGGTGCTGAGCCAATAATACCTATTTCTTTTCTTTAAATCATGGATACTGACCTCAAAACAGTTTTTCTAATTTTTAAACATTTCCAAAGTAACATATGTAAGGTCACTTTGCCTAAGGCTGTAAAAAAAAAAATTTGAACTACTCAGTTTAGTATCTCAAGGTGAAATTTACTATTTATAAATAAATATAAAATGACTTCTATTCTGCCTCATGCTAATCCAGTCTAGGTTAAAGTTTTGAATTAAGTAGTCTCTTGGCTCTGTTTTGAAATAGTCTTTAAAACACATTTGGTACTTAGCAATTATTTATTCATAATACTAAAGATGGTCTCTATCGAGAAAATTTTACATTTTTGACTTACTATAGGAGACTTTTTAAGAAAAAAGTAAACAATTGGTTGCTCATTTTTAAGATCCTATAACTTCTCTGGCACTTTATATCATAGGGTATAAAAGTATTTTATAAAAATGGGTACACTGCATACCTAATTTAATCCCCTGCATGTGCTTACAGATAATTTAAACTGTGAACACAGAAGCCAACTTCCTTGAGGTCACAAAAACAATATCAGTCATTAGCACAATATTCTGTAGAGCATAACTGAACACTAATTCCATGATGAAAAGTCAGTTTTGGATAGTTTTTAAGTGTAAATGTGAAAAATACACTGTTGGGAGTGGCTGTGTGGGTCAGGATCATCCTGACCCAGCAATACACAGCACCCCAGCAGGTTTATGGTTTTCTGGCTGTCCCGTCAGGGTGGAGCTACTCAGACAACTCACTGACATTTTAAGGAAAGTCTGACACTCTTAATGGACTGGGGCTGACAGTAAATCACAGAAAACATGGCCTGAGTCTCCATGCTGAGGTAGTGTGGGGTCAGAGGAACGTCACCTCATGAAGTAAGGAGTACGGAGTCCCAGCTCACCCGACAAGCTCTGCCGGCCGCACCGGAGCACAGCGGCTGAGTGGGCGACAGGGCAGGAGGTGTCTTCCTCCTCAAAAGGCCCAGCAAGCCAGAGATGCTTGAATAAGACCACTTGGGCAATGCAAGGAAAGAATACTCCAGTTAATCCAAAATAAATGTAACATATATTTTATATGAACTTATGTCATCACAGGAGACAAACGAATGCACCTATAATTATAGAAACCAACGAAAAAAATGTGAGAAACAAATTATATCACACTCTTCCTCTCAAGAAATAAAACAATGGTGAAGAAAGAATAAAACACAGTAATTTAAAAAAATTCAGAGGAATAGGTACAAGTGACTTCTGATATCAGATGTTGGAAGAGAAAAGGGCTTCAGGATCATACAAAATGGCAAGAACAGGTTAACACCACCTAAGTATCCAGCAAAGATGAATTTCTCTTTGAAGAGTAGAACATCTAAATCTGTAGCATCAAAGGAACTTGTAAAAAAAAAAAAAAAGAGCCTACAGCTGAATAGATAATTATATATTCAAACGTATATGTAGGTAAGCAATAAAAGAGTCTCAATTATTATATTTAATACCTGAAGATTTCTTTCCTTAACCTAAGTTTTTTTTTTTTTTTTTGCTATAAAAGGGTTTTAAGGTACCTACTTTCAACTGTTACAAAAATTCTGGCCATGCAGCCCTGTTATGACAGCCATCACATCATTTCCCTGACATGCTTAGAATATGAAACCAGTTCAGATTTTACGTTTATCACACACTTTAGATGTAACATCTCATTTTCTATTACTAGCAACACAATTTTCTAGTTTATTTATGGGTCTTCCAGGAATAAATGTAAGTAAGAGGCAGCAATGGATAGTTTCATTAGTGACAACAATTGACTGTTTCTCAAAGTGCTGCTATTTTAAGGCAGGTTGAGGTTTTATATAATTTAGTATAATTTCAAACACCTAGTTGACTAAAATGTATGCAAAACTATAGGACAAACATACACAAAATACTCACTTCAACGGTCTCCATCTTTCCCTCATGGGGGTGTGGTGTTCTTGGGTAGATGTCAAGAAGATGTGGTGGTGAATCAAAATGTAATCTTTTGAGATTTCTTTTATTAAGATCTTTACAAGATAAGTCATCGAAGTTAGTCCTCCATAATAAGACCTATAAAGAAAGTCAGTGATGGTGGCACTTACTGACTTGCATGTGTAAGCAACAGAACTGATTTTTGGAAAAAAAAAAAAATATATATATATATATATATATTTAGAGAGAGAGAGAGTGAGTTATCCCCCAAAGTAATCAGAAAACCTAGAAATTTATTTCAGAAAAGTTACTATTTCTGAACACTTTCTTTTAGGCATGCTGGGGGAGAGAGAGATTTAACATTTTGAATTGCCTTCAAAACTAGTTTAAAATTCATATTAAGAAAATATCCTTAGCTTGGCGCCCATAGCTCAGTGGTTAGGGTGCCAGCCACATACACAGGGGCTGGCAGGTTCGAACCTGGCTCAGGTCTGCTGAATAATAAATGACAACTATAACAAAATAACCGGGCATTTGGCAGGCACCCATAGTCCCAGCTATTTGGGACGTTGAAGCAAGAGAATCGCTTAAGCCCAAGAGTTGGAGGTTGCTGTGAGCTGTGATGCCACAGCACTCTACCAAGGGCAACATAGTGAGACTGCTTCAAAAAAAAAAAAAAAAAAGAAATATCCTTGTTATACTTCCTTGTGGTGTTAAAATAATAAACAAAAATCTTATCTTAAAATCCTTTGTTTTCTCCCAAAGCCCCAAAGCATGTCTTCCGCTTGATCATCCACTTTATTCCATAAATCTAACTTCAAGTGATATTGGATCATTTCAAATAAATGCATCTGCACTACATAAATGATTTATATTTCTAGTCCTTAAGATGCTTTAACATTTGTAGAAACAAGACATACGGACAAAAGATGAGGACTAATTTAGGCAGAAGATCTATATCCTTGCTGAAAGTTGGCATTTAGCAAATGTCAGATACATACATAATTAACTGTAAGAATGAGCAAAAGAAAATAAGTTTGAATTCCCTAAACTTACCAGAACTAGTACTGTTTCAGCTACAAGACAGACTTCATGGCACTAAATTATAATATAAACTTACTGGTAATAATCCTAATATACATATACAAATTAATCAGTTATAAAAATCTTAGCTAAAGTCAAGGATTCTTTTATCTAAATCAAATCAGAGAGAGAGCTAAAAGATATACAAACCTGTGTGTCTGCACCTCCTGATGCAAACAGCTCTCCACCTTTTGAAAATGAAACAGTAAACACGGGGCCCTAAGAAATAAAGAGAGATAAAAGAAAAAAGCACCATGTGATACTTTCAGATGGCCAAGAGGATGATAAATACCAATTTTCATCCTAATTTCTGTAGACTACTTATACGGTAAGTCTGATAGAACATATCTAGTTAGTAGCAGCTAATAGGGGCAGAAAACATATAACCAAAGAGCCAGCTCAATTATACTAAAACACAAATAAACGATGCTAAAAACAGGAATTCTAAAATTTAATAATAACCCTTTTATTCTTTAAAAAAAAACTTGTACATGTGTAAGTTGTAAGAATTAATGTCAAAATTTTCGGGCTTTGGCTCAGCACCTGTAGCTCAAGCAGCTGGGGTGGCAGCCACATACACCAGAACTGGCAGGTTTGAATCCAGCTCGAGCCTGCCAAACATTAATAATTACAACCAAAAAAATATCTAGGTGTTGTGGCAGGTGCCTGTAGTCCCAGCTACTCGGGAGGCTGAGGCAAAAGAATCGCTAAGCCCAAGAATCAAGAGTTTGAGGTTGCTGTGAGCTGTGATGCCACAGCACTATACCAAGGGTGACTCAAAAAAAAATTTTTTTTCTGGCTCTGGACTCTGTATTCAACCAATCACTAGCAGAAACCGGGTGATAAGCAGGTGAGGCTATATAAACAAAGGACACTTCCCGGCCACAACAGGGGGTACTGAGCTCTCCCTTCACATAGGCAACAATCACTAGAAGTTGTAAGAGCAGGGTACAAATACAGGTAGGAGGAGGGCTGCGATTGATGAAAATTAGTATCAATGGTGAGAATGCTAAACTGAAGTAAGGATGGCTGCAGACCAGCTGCGAGGGCACTGCTGTCCTCTAGGTGACAGGTGATGAGGACTCAACACGAGCAGGGACTGCAGGGTCGGACAAGAAGCATATCCTCAAAGGCAATGTTTTTAGTCAAAATAAGAATAATTGCTTTAAAAATATTAATGTATTCTGTTTGTTTTTAATATGTCCTTAATCTATACAGGACAAGTCTTGGAGAAAACAGCTCACATTTCCCAAGTAGGCCATCCTACAGATTTACGTTATCAGAGTTACACAAATGCCTCCATCAGCAGACTAGGAAAAATTCCATCTCCACGTAGAGTGTTCTGCTAAAATACCATGCTTATCTTTTCCCCTATTATTTTGTATTTCTTTCATGTATATTTCAATCCTTGGCCACTTTTATTGGTTGTGTTTATTTTTCCTAATTCGTGGATACGCATATAGCTGAGCTGGTTAGTGTTTATTTCTGCTTCACCCTAATGCTTCTGCAGAATAAATGATAAAGCAAAGCATGAAGCCGGGGAGGATATATGAACATAGAAAGAACCTGTTTTCTTCAAGACCACAAAGCTCCTTCTATTTCTACATACAAACAGCTTATACTAGGTTAAAAGGAAATACCTAGCACATCTACAAAACAAAAAACAGAAAAAAACAACAAAGAAGAGGATGCATACTAAAAATTGGGAGAAGCCTAAATATTTACCCAGAAGGGAGGAATAGTTTATACACTTAAAAAAGTTCCCTTTAATGCATTACAAGCTGGGAGGGGTGCCTTTGAACAGGCTCAAAAAATAGTCTCTGCTTCCCCCCATTATTTCTAAATCATTTGAGAAGTTACATATGAGAATAAGAGGTATGAGAACCAAAATATCACTTTTTTTACAGACAAGGGCTTGTTCTCTCAAAAAGAGCATGTCGGCTCGGCGCCTGTGGCTCAACGGGCTAAGGCGCCAGCCACAAACACCTAAGCTGGTGGGTTTGAATCCAGCCCTGGGGCCCGCCAAACAACAATGACGGCTACAACCAAAAAATGGCCGGGCATTGTGGCAGGCACCTGTAGTCCCAGCTACTTGGGAGGCAGAGGCAGGAGACTCACTTGAGCCCAGGAATTGGAGGTTGCTGTCAGCCACAGCACTCTATCCAGGGTGACAGCTTGAGGCTCTGTCTCAAAAAAAAAAAAAAAATGTGGCTTTTATTTGTAAGGCTTTGTAAGGCAATGGGGTTTCTAGAACTGATGTGAGGAATCAAGTGTGACCACCAAGTCACAGGCAACACTAGACCAGGGCAGGTCTCCCCACAAAAGGATCAGAGGAAAAAAGCAAGGAATGCTCACTCTCCAGGGCAGGAGAGTAGACGGTGTTGGGTTATGCTTGCCAAACTTCTTCTAAACTCACCAACAAGATCGGGGAAGCAGTGAGCGAGTGGCGTAAGAGCAAAGTGTCACAGATAGTAGGAGAGTCTCCAAATGAAAGAAAGCTCAGAAACAGCAAATACACTTCACAACAGTAGTGAAGGAGTCATTTAAGGTCCACTAAAAGATACGCATTGATTTTGACAAAAATTACAATAAGTAGCATTTCTAAGAGTTGCTTCCAGAGTACAAAAACATAGTCTTGGAAGTAAAAAAATTTTGTGATAGCAGCAATGTATGTGTGCTATGTCTGGACAAATAATAAAGGCATATAATAAATGGATCAAAACTTTCCAATACATCACATTTTCTATTTTTAATATTAGTACATATCTTAGTGTTAATACCGTATGTCCTTGAAGTGTATATATGAGCCTTCCTTCTAAGAGATCCAGAATCTTCAGTGTACCATCTGAAGCAGCAGAGATAAGGAAGTTACCCGAAGGATGGAAGGATAGACAATTAACTCCACCGCTGTGAACTGATTTATAGAAAATGAAAAGTTCAGAGAACAATTTTTAATTTTAAAGATATCCCTTTTGTCATGTTAACAACATGAGGTTGAAAACAAGAATCAATTACAACAATAGTCCCACAACACCAAAATTCTATACATGTGCAGCTCACTAAAATGAGTAAGTATTTTGGCATCTTACAGCATTAGGCTTCCAACCAGTGAAATAGAATAACTAAAAAACAAGACCATGTCATGGAAAGATAATCTTATTGACCACATAACTATAAAGTCTTTGTTTATATTACCAATATAACAAACAGGTGATTACTACAGGCTCATATAAGGCATAGAAACTGGACTCAAATTAAAGTTAATAACCAAGCAGTGGCTTGGGATTCAGCGGTGAAGAACGTGGAGTATATTCTCATATGGGAGAATTCGTTTCTGGACACCATCTTTCCAACAGGAGGCAGTGTAACACAGTAATGAGAAGTGTGTTCCATGCACTTGTCAGCAAGAAGACCTCCCTCAGTTCTATCAATTATTTGAGAAAATTATTTTCTCTTTAAGCCTCAATTTCCTTACCTTTAAAATGGGGGCAACAATGATATTTCTCAGGAATGTCATGAAAATTTAGCATAGTGGATGCTACATGTTAAGTACCGAATAAGTGATAGCTACTTATGTGAAACAATAATGTAGATTTAATACAAATCCAATATGAACCAATGAAACCAAGTCACTTCTCTTTCAGCTTCAATATGTAGGCATAGCAAGAAGTTGCCCGTGTCAGTTATAATCTCTATTTCTGCTCACTTAACTCCCTGTGATTCAGGGCTCAGAGTCACTCCTAACTTCTCACTCAATGCAGCTAATCAGAGTTTGAAGATCTCATCATACCTTACTTCTTTTCCAGCCCTAATATCATTTTTAAGGTCTCTTCACCTCCCTCTTCCCTGCAGCTTCTCTGATCCTGCCTTTGATGGGAGCCAACTATTTTCTTCTCTAGCCAGTTCAGAAGCAGCCAGGCCCCTCATTAAGAGGCCACAGCACATTGAGGGGAGCATGAGGCCTTCCCAGAGAAGCCCATTCAATAGTTGAATTTCTTTTTTTTTTTGGTTAGGGAAATGATTACCTTGATAATGCTGGAGCAATTTGTTCAATCTTATATCCCAAATTTTCACGGTTTGATCAGAACCTGCTGAAGCTATGCATGTACCATTAGGGTTAAAATCCACAAAATTTGCGAATCTAGAAGAAAAGAATAAAATGGTCTAATATTTTGATTTCTGTACACGCATTTCTTCCCTTAAATTGTTACTGTTAAATGTCTCCTTAGCAATCTAACCCACATAAGTGAACAGAGAGAGTACTTACCCCACAGAGTCTGAGAAGTTATTAACACACTGTTTGTTTGTGGTGTCCCAGATTTTAATAGTTTTATCCTCACTACATGAAACAATTAATCTTCCATCAGGTGAAAATCTGGAAAGCAGAAGACCGTATCTGTGAAAGTTTCCTGACAAGCACCACCCTCACCTCTACACTACAAGTCAGGCTGCAGAGACCACTGTTAACCACACGTGCAGATGACTTCTCTCCCACCAGCATCATCATGTCCCCACACTGACAGCCTACTGAAAGCCCAACACATGCTGTGTAGACTAACCAACTTTCTTTTTTCCCTTTTATTCTTCTATTCAAAGAATTTAGTTTTGGGGGGTTTTTTTTGTTTGTTTTTGAGACAGAGCCTCAAGCTGTTACCCTGGGTAGCTCACAGCAACCTCAAACTCCTGAGCTCAAGCGATTCTCCTGCCTCTATCTCCCAAGTAGCTGGGATACCAGGCACCCGCCACGACACCAGGCAATTTTTTTTTTCTGGTTGCAGACGTCATTGTTGTTTGGCAGCCCTGACTGGATTCAAACCCACCAGCTCAGGTGTACGTGGCTGGTGCCTTAGTCGCTTGAGCCACAGGCACCGAGCCCAAAGAATTCAGTTTTTATGGCATCTGCTCCAGGTCTGTGATTTAATTCTCCACTCCTGCCAAGCCAAGTACCTTGTATTTTTCAAAGTACTCTATTTCTTTCTTCTCTTTCTGCCATTTTCCAGTGTTAGCCTTGTGACCTAAGAAGGCTTTTATTACTCATCTCACCAAGCCTGTAGTGAAACTTTCTGTAAGGAAAATACTGGTATGTTGAGAATTAAAATTAAATGACATCACCAACAATAAGACCTAACTGCCCAAAAGTCACTTCCCGGAGCGGTGAGGCCAGACAGCTCCAAAGGACCGAAAATGGGAAAAAAAGTCATTTGTACGGCACAGAAGTCCCTTCTTGGACAGCCCTACCAAGGAGGGAGCAAATGAGAAAAATCCACACACCCCCTTAAGGAGCAGATGAGAAAAATCTCAGATTTCTTGTCTTCTGCTTACAAGCTGTCTACTCCTTTAAAAAGCCTTTCTGGGTTGTTTTCTTTCTTGCCCTAAGTGCTTTTGAAAGTTAGATAGAAATGCAGAGGACCAACAAAAATGAAAACTAATTTTAGACTATTTGGGAACTATGAATAGTATTTCATTGCTATTATTTTAAAATAACAGAGCCCAACAAGGACAGATTTAGGTTATAGACTGATTATGTTTCAATTTTATTTGTAGATACTCTCTACACCCAGAGTCAAGGTTATTACATGTCCTTAATTAAGGGTGTGGAATATAAATGAAGGTTCTCCTTTTTGTTCTCCCCCCTATTTAATTATTCTTAAATAATTCTTCCTGACACAAACACTTTGAATCTGGCATTTGTGAATTTACTACAAGAAACAAAAAGACACCCAGAAGTATAATGAAGTTTTATGTGAAATAACATTTCAAAACTTAAGAAAATAACCTTACAAGGAAAAATATTCATGCTGGTAGTTTATCCTGATTTTATAATAACAAGTAATATCTTATTAATCTTTTCCTCCAGAAAATATGTGAAAAAGATTCAAAATATGAAGAAGAGTATTATAGAAATGCTCCAAATAGAGGAAACTTATTTTACATAGATTCTGGAGAAGAAAAATCTATGCACAGGCTTGGCGCCTGTGGCTCAGCGGGCTGAGGCGCCAGCCACGTACACCTGAGCCGGCGGGTTCGAATCCAGCCCGGCCGCCAAACAACAATGATGGCTGCAACCAAAAAAAAAATGGCCGGGCGTTGTGGCGGGCACCTGTAGTCCCAGTTACTTGGGAGGCGGAGGCAGGAGACTCACTTGAGCCCAGGAGTTGGAGGTTGCTGTGAGCTGTGATGCCACAGCACTCTATTCAGGGTGACAGCTTGAGGCTCTGTCTCAAAAAAAAAGAAAAATCTATGCACTATCCCCATGAAAAGAAAATTTGCATAACAACTATAAATAACTAATGGAAGGAATCAAATTATGTTTCTTTTTTTTCAAGACAGAGCCTCAAGCTGTTGCCCTGGATAGAGTGCCATGGCATCACAGCTCACAGCAACCTCCAAATCTTGGGCTTAAGAGATTCTCTTGCCTCAGTCTCCCAAACAGCTGGGACCACAGGCGCCCACCAAAACTTATGACTATTTTTTTGTTGTAGATGTCACTGTGGTTTGGTAGGCCCGAGCTGGATTCGGACCTGCCAGCTCTGGTGTATGTGGCTGGTGCCTTAGCCCCTTGAGTTATAGACACAGAGCCCAAATTATGTTTCTTAATAAGCTACCTTTTAAAAAAATTTACTTAATATGGCTTGGCACCTATAGCTCCCATACACCAGAGCTAGAGAGTTCAAACCTGGCCCCGACCTGCCAAACAACAATGACAACTACAAAAACAAAATAGCCGGACATTGTGGCGATGCCTGTAGTCCCAGCTACTTGGGAGGCTGAGGCAAGAGAATCGCTTAAGACCAATAGTTTGAGGTTGCTGTGAGCTGTGACACCACAGCACTCTATCCAGGGTGATATAGTGAGATTCTCTCTCTCTCTCAAAAAAAAAAAAATTTCTTAATATGAGTATTTTAAGTGACAAGAATATTTCTGAGAAGACTTGATTCTTCTATTTCAAGAAAGCAATGATGAAGAAAAATATTAATAAGATGGAATGGTCAGATAATAATTAAAAACAAAAAAATTCACCCTACAATATTATTGACCAAACCCACCATCACATAATGATTATATTCACATTTATTGAGTACACAAGTTCTAGAATGGCTCTGGAGACATTAGTGAGAGCAACTCATTTAATCTTCAAAATAAACCTATGAAACAGGTGCCTCTGTTTGCCTCGATTTACAGATGAATAAGCAGAGGCACACAACGGATCAGTAACTGCCAGAGTCACTGAGCAGTCGAGAGAGGGGCTCAGAGTCAAGCCAGGAAGTCAGTGCCCATGGCCAAACCTCTGAGCCACTTTGCTTAAGTCTATGGCTGAAAGGAAAGTGTATTCCACTGCCCACATTCCTTAGAGCACTGGAAGTTCCGTGTGATTCCTGTGTAAACAACAGAAAGTTCGCAAGTGGAAGGGAACCATGAGGCAGTGCTCCTAGGACCATTCTTTACTAAAAATCTGTGTGTACTTCCATGGCTATCAGTAAAACGGGCATGGTCCCTGCCCTTGAGGAGTTTATGGGGAAGATATTCACCAGTTGATTCACTCAAATATTTACTGAGCACCTGCCTGTACCGGGCACTGAGTACTGCCCTGGGAAATAGGAATAGAGTTATGAATGCAACTGATACGATCTCGGCGCTCACAAGTCTCATTCTAAGAGGGAGGGCACACAAATAATATCATTTTAGATGTAGATATAAAAAAGTTTATAACAAAAAAGGCACCAATTTGTCACCAGAAGCTCCATAGAAGAAATAGGATTTTAAAGAAACTTGTAGATAAGGAAATGCATGCCTCTTGGTCAGAAAGACTCCTTCTGAGTGGGAGGTTCTCAAGCCTGGCGGAAACATCGGAAACATCCCGGGGGAAGAAGATATGAACCTCAGATAAGTAAGCAATGCCGGTTTTAGTAGGGAAGAACCTGCGGCCTGAAGCAAGGGATGTGTCTCCCTTCAATTTAACCCAGCGTAAGGGCACACAGGGTTAAATCCTTCCCCAGGCCCTGAATACTACATGTACATATGCCCTCTGAAATCTATTTTTTGCATTTTGGGGCTGAAAATGAGGATGACAGTTTGTATTTTCTCCCCTTCCCTTTCTTGTTTAATCAGATACATCAAAAATAGGTTAATATCAACAAACCAGGCTTATCTTTGCTGACTTTGATCTGGAAAGGTAAGTCCTTCATTGTCAGCATTCAAATGACATTTAACTGAGCTATTAATTTTAAGAATGTAAAGAGGATATAAAATTTCTACTAAGACATTAATATATTTCTGATTTTCTAAATTCAGAAATTTAGAAAATTACTACTCAATCACCTTTTCAAACTCCCAGAAGTGTGTCACCAAGATGAATATTAAGTTAGTCAGCAGTGACTAAAGGATCACAGACACGGACTGTCTGTAAGCCATTTCAGAAGTTAATTCAACTACCATTGAATTCTTTAAAATTCACTGTACTCATTCAATAGAATAAGGAAATTATTGAACTTCTAGAAAAACTGACCCACAGATCCTTGAGAGTAAATTATATAACAGGAATTCTTGAACTTGGAATCTAGGAGTCCCTGAAAATGTACGTAACATGTGTCTATATGCACAGCCACAGAGTTATTCACTCATTATAGAACCAAAGGATCCATGAAAAAAAAATTTTTTTTTTTTTTGTAGAGACAGAGTTTTACTTTTTCACCCTCGGTAAAGTGCCATGGCGTCACACTGCTCATAGCAACCTCCAACTCCTGGGCTTAGGCGATTCTCTTGCCTCAGACGCCCAAGTAGCTCGGACTACAGGCACCTGCCACAATGCCCGGCTATTTTTTGGTTGCAGTTTGGCCAGGGCTGGTTCTGAACCTGCCACTCTCGGTATATGGGGCCGGTACCCTACTGCCTGAGCCACAGGTGCTGCCCCATGGATCCATGAAAAGTTTTAAAGTATTTTCGTAAGAAATCCAAATTTTCCTTTGTATATTTGTTATCCTTATTGATAGTCTATAAAAAAAAAACATATTTCCAGCCCTCGGGCTCTGGGACCAAACAACGTAGGCACTGTTTCAAGTTCCACGAGGAAAATCATTAGTAAGGCAAGTTAAGTAGGAACTCTGAAGAAGCCTAGTAGCTCTTCAACAAGAGGAGGAAGCAATAAAAAGTAGTGGAAATAAGACTGTCCAGTAAGTACAGAGTCCTGAATTCTAGGGAATTCTGCAATTGTCCAGTTATGTAACCTTGTGAAATTCACGACCATCCTGTCCAGTGTCTCCTAGTTGTATAAAGCATAAGTCTGGATTGCAATCAGTCCTAAACTTTTCATAGACTCATTAAAAAAAAAAAAAAAAAAAACTTGCAGTCTCCAAGTTTGCTTTGATACAATGTGGTGTTTACAGACTGAAGGGGAAGTTTGAGGCAATAGCAAAATAATTTATGCTTTTTAAACTATTGGTCAGTATTAGAAGAAAAACCACCTGATGACTATAGTCATAGGATTTGTTTTTGCAACTGTTGAGAGACAGAAAGAGATGAAAAAGATAAAAAATTAAGTAAACCATGAAACAGGCTGATTATCTATTGGTTCATTTACCATTTATGTGCCCAGACTTCACTCCTGGAATCTCCATCCGTAAGCATACCTGGCTACTGGGTGTCTCCTCTTGGATATCCTGCAGGCTAACTCTGAACTTGTCCAAATATGAACTTACCGTTTTCCTTCCCAAACACTTCTCCAGTGCTCTCTTTTCTCAGTTGAATTGTCTCTCAGGCCAGAAACCTAGGAGTTCCTTTTGTCACCTAGGTTGCAGTGCAGTGGCTTCTTCATAGCTCACTGCAACCTCAAATTTCTGGGTTCAAGTTTTCCTCCTGCCTCAGCCTCCCAAGAAGTTGGGACTACAGAAAGGCATTCACTTTCTGTGACCTATTTTTCTAATCCTATCCCATTATCATTATATTTTAATTACTATAGTTTTAACCTGTGTTGTGAGAGCTGATTGGACAAGTTTCTTCCAATTTTTTTTCTCATCAATTCTTTCTTGGTTATTCTTGCTTATTTATTGTATTCATGTGTATTTTGAAATTAGCTTGTTGGGTTTCACTAATTCCTTTGATAGAACTTTCAATTCCACCAACAGGGAAGTAATGGCTATCAAACCTACTCACCACAGGTTTGACGAACAATCACATAACAGGGTAAGATACTGCAAGGCCCTGGTCAAGATACAGCTGGCATTTTGAGGACAGGGCATGTATGAGAGAGGAGCTACAAAGAGCAGAAACCTCCCAAATTTTGTTTAGGAGGTTCCTTGAGTCTTCTGTCATACGGAGCTTCTCAGCTGCTCATGGGTTGGCAGACAACAACTACTGGGAGACTGCGAGTGGAACTAAGATCACGGAAATTTCATAGTGCTGGGAGATGTTCAGGTTCTGACCAGACTTTGCTGAACACTCTCAGTGATTAGCTGAAACCTTAGAAAGGCCATGAGTAGTACAGCCCATGAGTATTGACTACTCTACATCTACCCCACCCAGGCTGAATCCAAGCCTCAACAGAATCTAGCTAGACCAGCGGAAAGTTAATTTCTTACTACAACAAAGCTCAACATTCATTAGAGAGTGACAGTATGGTCCATACCATCAAACATTTACTATGCTTGTGCATTCAATAAAATCACAGAACACATAAAGGAGCAGCAGGAAATCTGACCTAGATATGGCACAGATGTTGGGATTAGGAGACAAAGACTGTACAGCAGTTATAAGTATGTTCATGGCTTAAAGGACAAGACGGGCGCCATGAGCAAGCCAATAGGGAATCACAACTGAGAAGAGGGTGAGCTTAATAGCAGGCTGGACTCTGCAGAAGGAAAGGCCAGTGAACTTGAGGAAAGGCTAGTTAAAACTACACAAGCTAAATGGAGAGAGAAAAACAAAAGGTTGAAAAAGTGGACAAAGATTCAACCTACTGTGGGACAATATCATGTGGTCAAGTGTAAATATGGAGTCTCAGCAAGAGACAAGGAGGAAACTAGGAAAGAAAAATATAAGCAGAAAAGAAAAATGTTTTCCAGATACAATGAAAAATATCCACCCATAGATCCAAACAGTTGAAAAAATACAAGAAAATTATATTTAACCATATGTAAGCCCATCATGGCCAAATAAAACAAAACAAAACATCTTAGTGCAGCAGAGAAAAAAAAGACACAGTATATATAGGAGAATAAGATTAAAACAACTACGGCCTTCACATAAAATGCAATGGAAACTAGAAGATAATGGAATGATGTTTCAGTCCTTTTGGGCTGCTAGGACAAAATACCAAACGCTGCACAGCATATAAACAGCAGAACTTAATTTCTCACAGTTCCGGAGGCTGAGAAATCCAGCATCAAGGCCCTAGAGATCTGCCGTCTGGTGAGGGCCTGTCTCCTGGTTCATGCAGATGGTATCTCCTCACTGTGCTCTCACACGTGGAGGTCAGAGGCTCTCTGGTCCCCTTTTGTAAGGGTATAAATTCCATTGTTATGCGTCCTCATGATATAATCACCTCCCAGAGCTCTCATCTCTTAACAGAACCATCTTTGGAGTCAAGATTTCAATATATGAATTTTGAGAGGAAAAACATGATATTTTTGAAGTACTGAAAGAAAGATTACCCACCAAATTATAACTCTATATCTCAGCAAAAGTATCCTTTATAAAGGATAAACAAAAAGCTGAGAGAAGTCATCCATCACCAAGAGACCTGCACTACAAGAAACGGTGGGCTGGAGGACAGGACCCAGATGGAAACACGGATCTACACAGTGAATGAAGAACTAGCAAGTGTGGAGGTAAATAAAAAAAGACGTCTTATTTTCTTTAGAAGAAAAGTGGCTACTTAATGTATTGCAAACTTATACCATATGAAGAAGTAAAACTGTCAAGAAACGGGTAAACGAACATATGCGTTCCTAAGTTTTAATGATATATATGAAATGGCATACAATTAATTCAAGAGTAGACTGTGATAAGAATGTGTATTGTAACCTATGGAAATTGCCACCAAACAAAAAAACGTAAAGGGTAAAGCTGAAAAGATAATACAGGAGGTTAAAATGCAATGCAAAGAAATATTTGATTAATCTAAAGAAAAAGAGGATAAAGAAAAAAACAAACAAATCAAACAAATAGAAAACAGTAAGATGTAGATTTAAATCAGATCACAGGACAAGTCATATACATGTAAGTGGACTAAGGGGTGATTCTCAACCTTCCTAATACCATGACCCTTTAATACAATTCCTCATGTTGTGGTGACCCCCAACCATAAAATTATTTTCGTTGCTACTTCATGTGTGCAAAAATATGTGTTTTTCAAAAATGTATGTTTTCTGATGGTCTTAGGCGACCCCTGTGAAAGGGTCATTCAACCCCCAAAGGGATCGCAATCCACAGGTTGAGAACCACTGGACTTAAAAGTTCACTTAAAAGGTAGAGATTTTCAGAGCCAACTACTTGGAGTTTTTCAACTAACTCCCCCTACTTTAGTTCCAGGACTCACTAAGCAGCATTTTGATTATATTCTGACTTTGTTGGCAAAGGAAAAAGTCCCTGACTAAGGAATGCCACTGTTCTAGCCTCTCTGGCAGTTAGCACTGCCATTATAAATAAGTAAACTGGGCTTGGCACCTGTGGCTCAATGGGCTAAGGTGCCAGCCACGTATACCTGAGCTGGCGGGTTCAAATCCAGCCCGGGCCCGCCAAACAACAATGACAGCTGCAACCAAAAAATGGCCGGGCGTTGTGGCAGGTGCCTGTAGTCCCAGCTACTTGGGAGGTGGAGGCAGAAGACTCACTTGAGCCTAGGAGTTAGAGGTTGCTGTGAGCTGTGATGCCACAGCACTCTACCCAGGGTGACAGCTTGAGGCTCTGCCTCAATAAATAAATAAATAAAAATAAGTAAACTGGCATCTGGTGTATATTTCCGACTCTCTTCCCAAATTTACTGAGCATGACTCAGTTTCCCCTGAGCTTTCTGGTCTCTGGGTATAAAGTGAACATGGGACCTCTAGTCCTGCAGACCCTTGGAAGGCCTGGATTAGGACGGCCTCCTCAAGGCTGTTCTCAAAGAAAGATGCACATGCACTCTGAGAATCTGGGCCTGGATGACCAATTGGGCCCTCTGGACACTGAAGTCAACTCTCTTGTTCTAAATGCAGTAAGATGATCCAAGAAATAAATTATGAGAAATAATCTGTAAGCATGTTGTAGAGCATATATACAAAACGTTACCAAGAAGATGAAATTCTTATTTATTAAATTTAACCAAATTACTTATATCAAAGCATCTTCCTCCAGGGAGGCTTCTGCAGGGTTTCACATGAATGACTTACTCCAAACAGTAAGAAAACAAATAATTAAAAAAGAAAAACAATAAACCCTGACAACCTTAAGGCACTAGCAAGGTATGGGCAATCCATTAAGACTGAGTGTGCTGAGCAAGCAATTTGTACATCTGAACAAGAGACCACCAAAGGGACAAGAGAGAGTAGTGAAGCCACATAAACCTCTCCATGCAAAATACACATGGATGGTACTCCTAGATTTGCTGTAAATACTCAAAAAATGACTCTTCCTGAAGAAACTCATGAAAACTCCTGCCAAAGTTACCTGCACTTTAGAGGTCAACTTAAGCCTGCTCACCAAACTACTGATTCCTTCAATCACATTTTTGCACAACTTTGACTCTTGCCCACCGTGTACCTAACACTCTGCAGTGCCTCTCACATCTCATCTGACTCTCCCTTCAACACTCTTTCCTGGTCCCTCCCCCAGTGCATGCAGGTCTTACCTCAAACACCACCCTGGTAGATATGCCTTCCATAACTTCTGTCTGTAAAAGAGCACCGCCCAGCCCCATACTTCTCTATCTCTTGTTACCTTATTGATTTTTCTCTAGAGTGCTTATCACTAACGTATTTGTCAACTGTCTCCCTTCAGCAGAGGCAACTACATGAGAATAGAAGTTTGTCTGTTTTACTTTCTGCCCTATCCACAGAACTTAGAACAGTGCGTGGCCACAGAATACAACATAAAAAATGCTACTAATCCAAGGTTTTACTAGGGAAGAGAGGCTTAAGCTGAAAACCAGACCTCATAACAGAGTGCAGTGTGCTGGCATAAAGGAATTGGAATAAGCTTGGCCTGGAGAGAGTCAAAAACATTTCTTGGAGACACAGAGCAGGATGGTGAAGGAAGTGTGGGAGCAGAGGAGGATGGTGAAGGAAGTGTGGGGGCAGGGCAGGATGGTGAAGGAAGGGTAGGGGCAGAGGAGGACGGTGAAGGAAGGGTGGGAGCAGAGGAGGTAGGTGAAGGAAGGGTGGTATCAGCTCAGGAACGTGAAGGAAGGGTGGGAGCAG
>CAUYON010208235.1:0-19973 GCA_963573935.1 Arctocebus calabarensis
CTTTATATAGTGATCAAGAAAATGCCATGAAGGCTATCTGTAACAGTACGATGAAAACATTTCTGAATGTATATGAATCGTGCCCTATGATTGCACCAATGTACAGAATTATGATTCAATAAAATTATAAAAAAAAAAGAAAGAAAATGTGTGTGTATGTAGGCGGCACTGTTGCTACAACAATTGGGGAGCCTGGAACCTAACTCTGTGTTGCATATAAACACAACTTATCTTTTATGTCTTTAACCTACAACAATTAGAAAGGAAAGATCATACTTTACATTTGGTTGGAAATTTACTGAGAGTTACTCAAAGGACTGCATGGAACCTGAGTTATCAACACTTAGTCTGCATGGCCATCACATTTAAGGCGATTCTATGAACAGGCATAAGCATAAGACTGCTTATGTCTTCTAGTGTAATTGTGTCTGAGTATTTACATACTGAAATACATATTCATTTATTTTACTGATTTTGCTTTCATTTTTAAAAAATCTTCCCATTGGGACTGTTAGCGTGATTAAAATGTTATGTTTATAGACAAGTCATCACACCTGTGCTTTTCATTTTAGGACATTAAAGGGGAGAGTTACATAATATTTGCTATATGTTGTAAAAGGGGGCATTGGATGTGATGGGGTTGAGAAATGGTTCTCAAATGGAACTTACCGGCCCCAGAAACTCTGCTATGGTGGAATAATATGGAAAATCATTGTATTCTGGAATATACTTGGCCTGGCATACTGCAGTGACTGCTCGGTGACTTGACTGGTGTTGCTTGACACAGGTGTCCTGACTCAATCCTTTATTGTCAGGCCACCACTAGCCCAGCTTCTTGGAGCACAGCAGATCACGTGATATTTGTTGAACCCTGGAAAGTTGGGTGCTGGATTAAAGCTCGTGTAATTCTGAGGGCTGGTGTCCTCTGTAAGAAGTGGACAGTTCATAAGGAACCTCAGGGGTCAGAAAGGAGGCCCTCTATAAGAAGTGGCCTCTGAATAGCCTGTTCTAATTTTAGATTCCAAAAGCTAAGTAGTCATCATTAAACCTCAGTTATTAACAAGGTCCTCTCATGCTCCATGGCCTTCACACCTGTAATCCCAGCACTCTGGGAGGCTGAGGTGGGAGGATTGCTTGAACTCAGGAGTTTGAGACTGGTCTGAGCAAGAATAAGACCCTGTCTCTATTCAAAAGTAGAACGAAAGAAGGAAGGAAGGAAGGAAAAAGGAAAGAAAGAAAGAAGTAGGCTAGTTGAGTGTAGTAGTACATACCTGTAGTGCCAGCTCTTGTGAGGCTAAGGCTAGAGGATTGCTTGAACTCAGGAGTTTGAGGATGCTGTGAGCTAGGCTGATAACACAGCATTCTATGCAGGGTGACAAAGTGAGCCTCTGTCTCAATAAACAAAACAAAACAACAAAACAGTCTTTCTTATAGACAAAATATTAAATTGAGAAGCACTTGGCCTCTAAAGTGCCTCACACCTACGAGCCTGCCGGAAAGCGACAGACATCTGACTTAACTATGTTATTCGATATGGAAACATCAGACTCTGCATCTGTGGGAGCCTCAGGTCAGTGTGCACTGGGACACGGCTGCTGCTGCCCCCTGCAGGCCGGCTGCCTCATCTGCCTCACATTTAAGGAGGAATGTAGGTTTGGCTCAAGCAAAAGCAGCTTTGGGCAGCTGCCTCCAGAGGATGTGACTCTGGTCAGCTGCGCTGAGGCTTTGCTGTGCGATTCAACTGCTCCATCTGCCGAGTTGGCTAGGAAACGCAGAAGATGCTAGAGAGAGGAAGAGAGCGAAAGGAAGGGAAACAAAGGATTGCCACAACTATGATGGTCCACATATTGATCTTGCTGTTAATTACATTTATGACTCAGAGCAACTTGCATAAAGAAAATACTAATATTCCCGTTTCACAGATGCAGAGACTGAGACTCAGAGTGGCTGAATCACTTTGCTGAAGTTCGCACACCTCTTAAGTGGCATGCTTGCCTTTGCAAGGCCTTCCACTAAATACAGTAGGGCATTATGCTAAATAATTTCAGGTTTAATGTTTTATTTAGTACACCAAGTCTCTGAAGTAGGAGCCAACCTCATTTTCATAAATGCAGAACCTTAAACTTAGGGACATTGGGTAACTTATTTGAGGTCCCAATGTCACTAAATGACAGAATTCTCTTTGGTTCCAAAGCTTGGCTCTCACAAATGGACAGAATAATATCATACTTAGAAATAATGACACTGCCCTCTAATAGTTTTGGATTTACTGCCACTGGCTGCACTTTCCAACGAGCAGATATGCTCTGCTTGACACAGCACATACGGATGAGAAAACATGTATGGAAATAGCTTGGCTACTGGACAGTCCGTAGTGAACCTCAGAAGCTCATGATTGAAATAGAATCTACCCGAAATTGAGTCATCAGAGAAAAGATATATTTTAAATTTAGCTTTTTTGGTAGTAAATGGGTTTTCAGACTTTGCTTGCAATTAAAAGTATACATTTCACATTTGCTTTCCTTATACAAAAACCCAAAAAACTATAGATAAGAATAAAACCATTTGACCCACTTCCTCAATACCCCTTCCACACTATCCAAGGATACTCCCTAGAGAGGTAAATGGTGTGTCTAGATGCTTTTCTTGCTTCTTTTTTCTTGGGACAGAGTCTAACTCTATCACCCTGGGTAGTGTGCCTTGGTGTCATCATAGCTCATAGCAACCTTGAACTCTTGGGCTCAAGCAATCCTCTTGCCTCAGTCTCCTGAATAGCTGCGATTGCAGGCACCTGCCACAATGTCCAGCTAGTTTTTTTATTGTTAGTAGAGATGAGCCTTTTGCTCAGGCTGGTCTCAAACTCATGAGCTCAAGCAATCTACCCACCTTGGCCTCCAAGAGTGCTAGGATTACAGGTGTGAGCCACCATGCCTGGCCTGTCCAGAGGGTTTTCTATCTTAAAATATAAGTTACTGCATTATAGGTATCTTTACATATACAATGCAATGTCTTCCAATGGCTTTGTCTTACCTTTCTCCCCCCTTTAACAGCATGTTTTAGAGTACTTGATGTCAGTGCATAAAGATCAGCCTCACTATTTTTTGAAAGTATTTTATGGATGAGTTACATACTAGTTTATACAGCTGATTCTCTAGTAATGGACACTTGGTTTGTTTCCAGGTGTTTCTTTTTTACTGTGATAAACAATATTGCTTTGAACATCTCTGCATGTACCTCTTAGTGTGTGCATGTAAAGTTCTTGGAGACAGAATCAAGATATGAAATTGCCGGGAAATAAAGCACATGCATTAAAAATATTAAACGATATAGAGACAAACTTCACTTCCAAAGTATATACACTCACCATCAACACATGCCTACCTAATTGCCTTTGTCAACTGGCCCACTGAGCATGTTGTACTTTGGGTGTCCAGACTGGGTTAAGGCCCTATCCAATTTCCTTCTGGTGCTTCCTAGGGTTACTGCAACAAAGAATCACAAACTGTGGCTTAGACAGAAGAAATCTATCATTTCACAGTTCTGGAGGCCACAAGTCCAAAACCAAAGTGTTGGCAAGGTTTATTCCATCTGAGAGATATTCCAGGCTTCCCCTCCAGTTTCAGGAGGTGTGTTGGTGATCTCTGATGCTCCTCAGTGTGCAGAAGCATCATCCCGGCCTCTGCCTTCATCTTCACATTTTGTTCTGTGTGTCTGTGTCCAAATTTCACTCTTTTCATAAGGACATCAGTCTTATTGAATTAGGGTAATGACCTCATCTTAAATTAGCTAATTACATCTTCAATAACTCCATGTCCAGTAAAGGTTATACTCTAATGTACTGGGGCTAGAACTTCAACATATTAATTCTGGGGCCCACAATTAAATCCCAAACACTCCTGTTTTGTCCTGGGCTTTTTTCCCAGGCTACACATGCCCCGTCTCAGAGAATGGAGGTTCCCAGGGATAAACACCAACTCAAATTTCTACTTGCCTCTCTGGCTTTGTCATTTTCCACCTTTAATTTCCCATCAGGTCAACCAGGCATTTTAAAAGAAGTTTAACCATGTTATGCATCATATCAAGGTTTAGAGAAGAGTGTGTTTTCTGAATATTTAATTTAAAATATATTTGGAAATGGGAACCCTTTTTGATGTAACATAAATGCAGAAGCCCTACATGGCTTCTCCTTGGAAAGAAATAAGAATTTTAATTTATTGGTTTAATGCAACCAACATTTTTTTAATAAATCTGTTAAATATTCCTTATTTAAAACAGCACAAGATACGAAGGTGGTGAAAACTAAACAAAATATAATCCTGGCAGAAAGTCAATGTTTACAAAATGAAAATATTTAGCAGTGCTGTGCATACTGCTTGAGTGAAGAGATGCTAATATAAATTTGGAAATATTAAACAAAATGGAAATAATCCCCTGATAACTCTTTCTCCTACCAGTAAACTGCAGGGCTATAGAAGGAAGAACCTTTCACCCAGACAGGAACATAATGATACATTTTACTTAGTAGTTTGGTTTATTTAAATAGTTTGATGTTTATAAAGTCTTGACACATGAGCAAATTCAAAAAAAAAATTGTTTTGCTTTTAATTTTTTTTTTTTTACTCTGAGCTATTTTTTTTTCTCTCACTCTCTCCCCCCACTGGTAAGACAATTTATTTACAGAAAAGAATACAGAAAACACTAAAGCTCCTGGTAGAGAGAGAGAACTCAAGTGGGGAGAGAAAAGCTCTCTCCGTTTCTCTCCCTGTCTTTCCCCACCTCCCCCTTTAGGCTTTTAGTCTCAGGGTATATATAGGTGAATGGGTTCCTTGGCCAGGAAATGAATGAACACAGTCCCTTCCGCTGGGGGCAAGGTGAAAGAATGTATCAATGAAGAACACAGTACCTTCTGCCAGGGCAAAGTGAATGAATGTATCAATGAATAGACACAGTCCATTCATGGAATTGAGGCCTAGGAAATTCACATGAAATTGACCTAGGCATAGGAAATGGGAATTCCACATTTAGTCCTAAGTGTAAAGTGAAGGAGACACCAAGGCACAGGTGTCTCCTCAGCAGTTGTCCAGCCTTTTTGGCTATTGGAGCCTCCGGTGGGGGATGGAGGTCCCCCTCCTTGCCTGTCATCCAGCCCGCTGGTTGCAATAACAGTTATAAACGCCACAGCAAGATGCCACCACACGTCAACATGAACACAACTGTTAGACACTGATATCCCAAAGTTATGAAACCTTAATCAAGTTGTTAGTGCAGTGCAGCCAATGTAAGCTCATAGTGGCAAGTTTGCAAACTTAATTGTCAGACCTTATATGCTGTTTCTGTCCTATGTCATCCTTTCCCTTCTGAAGTCATAACATTCAAGGGAAAGATGGCCACTTCTACCTAGGGCCATATGTTTTGTCTGGACTTTAATATTGCTAACACTATATTTCAACTGTCTTTAACATCCTGAATTAACTGGTGTAACACTAATCATAGGCTTCTTGCCTGGCTCAAAAGGAGCCCACTGTCTCCCAGTCAAAAGTATTAGGTGATTATAGCTCTTCTATTCACCTTAGGGAAAGGCAGATCATTGGTAGCCTTAGTTCCTCTTATTCTCTCTACTCAGTCCTTGATGAAATATTACAAGAGAAACCCTCAACTGTATGTCTGTTACGTATTTTTTAATGATTTCTTCTGAAAATATACTAGTTTTACTGTCTCTGTTCCCTCCCTATCCATCTTCAAGAAAAATTGTGATGTTATAGTAATAGGTAAATGCCACAGAAGATGAACCATGACACAGCAGTTGGATGAGTCCATGTCCTTTGAAGGTAAGATAAAGTTTCTATGTTGTGAGTATTTGCCATCTACTTGGACTTGTTTGTCTACAGAAGATTTCCTTACCAAGCCCATGTGCCTTTCCATTGACAGTGGTGTCACTGAGTGGGCCTCTGAACCCTACCCTATACGGGAAAAGGAGGAAACATAGTAGAAGGTTGGAGACAAGAAAAAAATTTCTTACCTAATTCAATTAATCAGGCAGTGGGTCTTTAGCTTGATTCATCTACAGTAAGCCTTAGAGCAACTTGTTCTCTTAAACAACCAGAAAAATGTTTATACTAGAGGAAATTCTCAGTTCCAGTGATAGAAGTTTAGAAAGAACAAGGGGGTGATAAACTGTAAGTTAATTATAATTCAGGGTGGATTCAGAACTTTGAACAGGAAAGGGTGAATTTTAAAATAGACTATTAAAATGAATAGAGGAGAAAGGTATCATTCCCAGAAAATCAAGGACTCTACAATAGTAGTTGCCAGCTCTGACTCTTGTCTTTTTTAGGCAGTTCTAAAGGGCAAATAAAAAGTGAAGTTGAGTCTATTGTTTAGATAACTTTGAGACTTTGAAATTATCCAAGAGTTTCCCATGTTGGTTGATCAACCCAGAGGCTCTGAGTTTTGCTTTTGTTCATCTCAAAAGAGAAAGCTTGTTTGTATGTGAAGCATTCCATATATTTCTATCTGTGACCATGACATGCTTCTCTCTAAATAAGAATGCTCAGGCTGAGCAGACCCTAAAATTGGTCAACACTACTGGAATACTGTATCTCTGGAAGTGGATGTTGTAATATATCTGAGGATGGACTAAAAATATCTGACAATATATTTTTAAGCATAAAGCTGTAATTATCTTGACATTGTTTATATGATGTTGTCTTATTCCTTCTTTAAAAAAAATTGAAGTGTGTGAGTCTTAAAATTGTTTAGTGAGCTATTCGCAGAATCACTATGGCTTCAGAGCAGTACTTGGTAAATTCTCTTTATAAAATTTGGCATTTATCTAAGAGAATCTTCTGTTTATCTCTGAATATCATTAGTGGGGGTTGTTGAGAATTTTTACATAAAACCAGGAGTTTGTTCCAGTGGAACTAGGCTTTAGTCTTTCAGAGGGAAGTGGAACAGAAATAGAAGTGGCAGGGACCTGACACATGGTAGCTTTGAGAAAAGAAAGGCATGGACAGAAATGTGGTATCATCACTCTGTTAATAACACCAGATCACCATATTTGTGCTTAGCTATCTTCTCAGTTGAGATAAAAGTGGAGCTGCAATGAATGTTCATAAAGAGAAGCACAGTGCCCAGAACAATGAGGTCAATGGCCTGTTTCCTTTGTATGCGAGTAGGACAAATTGTTACGTGCATCTGTCAAGAGGACTTTGGTTAATATGCTTAGGGCACCAGAAACCATGATTTAAGGTGCACTTGGAGGTATGGAGAAGAGAAAGCCTGGAGCACTGATTGCTGTTGGAAGACTTCCCTATAGAAAACAAATTCAGGGCGGTGCCTGTGGCTCAAGGGAGTCGGGCACTGGCCCCATATGCTGGAGGTGGCATGTTCAAACCCAACCCCAGCCAAAAACTGCAAAAAAAAAAGAAAAGAAAACAAATTCAACTTAATATTTTTAATACCAAAATTACCAACAAAAGTAAGTCAGGGGAATCTTTCATTCATTATAATAAAATAATATTTTAACAGACAGGAGAAAGTCTTTGGAAAATTCTAAGCTAAAATCTAACAATCCCTTCTTAGAGAAATTGATGATAGGTACTCAAGCAGTACATGGATGATCAGATATATATTTCACAGGTACTGTCCAACTCTGACATTCTGTGACCTAAGCATTAAAATTTGACTTTGGGAGTCAGGCTCTTGCATCCAATTTTTAGTTCTATCCCCAGATTTTCATCATTATTACAGCTACCATTGTTTTGAGACAGGGTCATGCTCTGTTGCCAAGGCTCGAGCACATTGATGTCATCGTAGCCCACTGCAACCTCCAACTCCTGTGCTCAACTGATCCTCCTGCCTTAGTATCCCAAGTAGCTGGGACTAGTGTGTGCACCCATGCCTACCTAACTTTTTGTAGAGACAGGATCTTGCTATGTTGCTCAGGCTGGTCTAAAACTCCTGGCCTTAAGCAATCCTCCTACCTTGACCTCCCAAAATGCTAGGATTGCAGAGATGAGCCATTACACTCAGCCCTATCTAATGCTTTTTATAGCGCTTGTTGTTTCATTTGAGCTGGTCAGAAGTCCTACAAGATGGTATATTTATTTCCATTTGGCATATGAAGAAATGAATGATTTGAATGATAAAAGTATTCCTCACTCCCGTGGGTCCTCCACTGCCCTCACAAGTCATGGAGCCAGTAAAAAGCAGAATTATCCTGGAGTCCAGGCCTGCTACCTCCAAATTCTGTTTTTGGTGGGTTTTTTGGTTATTTTCACTTCATCAGGTTTTTTTAGACTATGTAGCTAGATTGCTCATGGGTCATAAGATAGATCAATTAAATAGTCAAACTCTGTTTTAGCTTATTAATTCATATGAGGAATAATGGGATTGCTTTGGAATGTGCTTAGAGGGTCTCAATTAAGAAGTGCTAAGTACGTATTTTATTGTTTTTATTATTATTATATGACAAGAAAATACTTTCCAAAGTGTTCCTGTCAGTTACAAAGTGGGGAATGACTCCAGGTGGGTATCTGCCTGTAGTACAGGTGGAACCTCAGCCTTAAGCATCCTGTTTTCACAGATAAGTGACCTATTTAATTGAAAACCCTAAAACCACAATGGAAGAAAAATTAGAAAATAAGTAGCTTAGATAAAAAGTTTTATTGATTTGGGAAAAAAATGGGCTTTTTGGTTTTTTTTCTAACTTTTTCTTTAAGGTACCTTTGATTTTTAAGAATAAAGTTTTCTAGTGAATGACACATATTAGATATATTTTCTCTTGTGACAGTAACTTCTGGTAACAAATTTGTAGAGAATAGTATATGTTTACAGCACTAAATAAATATTTACTAATAATCCTAAGCGATTTGTGTGTTCCATCTCAGCACATGTGAATTTTTAATTAATGTGGCTGGTGCGTTTTCAAACATTAATTTGGAATCCTAGAGTTTGAGGGAAGAATATGTTCTTAGGAACTATATAGGTCTAGAACAGCCCTTCATTTTCTAGAAAACTGAATTATATATGATTCATCCATTGTCATACCAACTGAGTGTTTCAAACTTTATGACCAAAGTTTTCTTTGTGAGTAAAGAAAAGAAATTGGTCTTCAGTGGCAGGAAGAGGAATGTCTATGCCTTCCACAAAGATGAAGCATTAGACTGAGTCTGCTGTATTTGTGAACTCAAACCTTATATACTCTTTTTTCACACTTGGGTAAGAACACATTATCTTTTCAGAAGAATGAAACTGGATCCCTGCAAAAAATTTAACTCAAAATGGATCAAAGACTTAAGACCTGAAACAATAAAAATCCTAGAAAACCAGTGAAAAATTCTACTGGACATTGGCCTAGGCAAAGTATTCAGGGCTAAGATCCTAAATTCAAATTCAAATTTATAAATGGTAATTGATTAATATAAAATGCTTCTGCATAGCTAAAGAAATAATAGGCAGTATAAATAGATAACCTCCAGAATAGAAAAAAGAAATTCACAAACTATATATCTGAAAAATATCTGAATAATATCCAGAATGAAATAAATCAGCAAGAAAGGAAAAATCCCATTTAAAATGGACAAATGACATGAACAGCTATTTGTCAAGAGAAAATATACAGTGGGCCAACAAACATATGACAAAAATGCCCAACATCACTAATCATCAAGGAAATTCAAATTAAAACCACAATGAAGTACCACCTTACCCCAGTCAGAATGGTCATTATTAAAAAGTCAAAAAGCAATAGATGTTGGCAAAAACATAGTAAAAAAAGAACACTTATATGCTGTTGGTGGGAAGGTATTAGTACCATCTCTATGGAAAACAGTATGGAGATTTCTCAAAGAATTAAAAGTAGATCTACTATTTGATCCAGAAATTCTACTATGGAGGATCTACTCAAAAGAAAAGAAGTCCTTATATAAAAATGACATCCACACTCTCATGTTTATCACTGTACAATTAACAATCACAAAAATATGAAAACCATTTAAGTGGATATAGAAAATGTGAGATATATATATGATATTTTCCATGGATACTACTCAACCATAAAAATAAATGAAATAATTATTTTCAGCAACTTAGTTGGAACTAGAGGCCATCATATCAAGTGAAGTAACTAAGGAATGGAAAATTAAATCTACAATTCTCATTTATAAGTGGGATTTAAGCTATAGGTATGTATGGTCATACAGTATCATAGTTAACATTAAAAACTCAAAGGGAAAGGGTAGGAAGGGGTAAGGGATGCAAAACTACCAGTCAGGGACAATAGACACTCTTTAAGTGATAGGTAAACTTAATTTCCTGACACCACCACTATATAATTAATCTACATAGCTAAAAATCACTTGTACCCATAAATCTATAGAAATAGGAAATAATAATAGAATAAAATAACTATATAAGAAGCTATGTATACATATTTTCCTGAGCTCTCTAATTTTCTAATATGCAAATGATTTCTACAATATTTTTTTCTCATTGTCTTTATTAAATTTTCCTTCATGTAATATTTATCTTCTGTCTTCTCTACTAGAATGTTAGCCTTTGCAAGGGTGAAAATTTTCTTTTAGTTCACTGTTATTAGACATGTATATCCCTAACACTGTGCTTAGAATAATGCTTGGCACATAAGAGATATTCAATATTGTTTAATTAATTGCTGAGCTAGTAACTGAAAATTGTGAGCAGACATCAACATTTCTTATGACAGGATAGACACAGTGGTGCATAGTAAACTATAGAAAGAAAATACTTCATTTGTTTAAGAGATATTTATTTAGCACCCTATAGAAATATAAAATGTTAGAACTGGAAGAGATTTTCAGAGAGTAGGAAAATTTCATATTTATAGAATGATAAAATTGAGTAAGTTTTCTAGGGCTATAAACTAATTAGTCACTAGTTACAGCCATCAGTTATAATTCAGACTTTCTCAATCCTTTTGTTAATCACATAAGGACACTAGAGAATATATAGAGTAAGACATGGTTGCTACATTCATTGAATTTAAATTTAAATTGAATTGGTGCCCTTGAACTTGATCTCTTTTCAGGTGTCTTTGTGAAATTTAAAAACTGAATTGTCGATGGAAAAGTGACATGGTTAAGATTTAATTTTTAAATATTAGATTACATTTCCCACAACTGTAGCTTTCTCCTCTGTAGTCCTTGGTCCCCAGGACAGTCTTGTACCTTTATAATTGTCTTCTATCTTATTCTACTTGGGTCAAAAGAACAGAGTATCATATTTTGTTTGTTTACCTGGGCAGTGCATAGCAACCAGTACTGAAAGGTTGTCCACTTCATTAGACCTCTTCAAGACTATGAACCACAACCTGGAATTGGTGTTTCATAGCATCTTGGTACAAATGGCAGATGCCCACTCAGTCAATTACAGTGATATAGAGATCAATGTCTCTATATCAGAAGAGTGAAAAGTAGAGAAAAGACTGCTGTTTCACATTTGAACATCCTTTGTCTATTAACTATGGAAGCAAACTTGAAATTTTCATAGAGGAAGCACAGGTGGGGCACACATTATCTATGGCAGAAGGAAAGTTTTAGTTTGTAGTTTATCTCTAGGTGTGGACTAAGATGTGGCTAGAGCTGAGACTTGAGCCTCCAAGTGCTAATTATGCATTTTCTGATATTAACACACAAACGCTCCTGACTGTGAACTCCCTTTCCCCTCCAAAACACCGTCTCTGCCTCCACCTGAACTTTCCCCACAACTTTCTCTAAAACATAGATAATCATCTCCTTCCAGACTTTGAAGTGACATTAGGATCGTCAGAAGGCATAATTAATTGACTGTCAGTGGAGCCATAGTTTGAACATCTGTGGAGCTCTACTTGGTAGGCATCTGTTGTACTTTTAATTAAATCATTCATTCTTTTACAAATATTTATTAAGAGCCTACTACACACCAATTATTGTAGTGTTTGCTATGGGCAATAATGGAAGTGAAATAATGGCCAAAAGGAGAAGGCATTTGTTAAATCCTCTGGTGCCAAGGGCTTTGATAGAGAACATGTTTCACAACTGACAGTGGAAAAATTCCATTCTTTTCCATCCAGGTTCAGGAAATGTTGCCACTGTACCAGCTAACCTATATCATATAAAATGCTAAAAAATCCATGTGAAGAGATACCTATTCCTGTGGGGAAAAGACTTAATGGCAACACACTGTTTGTGGTTAGAGTTTCCAGCAAAAAATTGCTAAATGCTTTTAAAGAAAAAAAGCTGAAAATATCCAGGCCAAAAACAAAAAAAAACACCAAAAAAAAAAGGAAAAACAGGAAGTCCTAGAACCATCTTCAAGTTAAGTACCTTATCCTAATTTTCTTCTTAATGTTAACTCTCATGTCATTCATGTCATTCACTACAATACTGCACAGTTCTCATCTCAATCCTCATTTGGTTCATGGACAATCATACCTTGAATTTGTATGAGTCCTGGACATGGCTCTACTCCTAGCTGGCAATGCACATCATTTGTTAAGATTCAATAAGAGTGAACAGAAATACCGTACAGCACTGACTTGTTAAAAGAGGCTAAGAAGATACAGTAGAGAGGAATGAAGGAAAAGAGAGTTTTTAACTTCCATTGACTTTCTCTTTCCTATTCAACCTTATGGTAACGGTGAAGTTAGCAAGGTACTTAGAAATCAGCTAGAATGACAGCTTTCCCTATTTTAGTTGGTAGAGGACATCTCCATGTTTTGTGTCATATACGTGAACTATAAATACTATTATTTGCCTAATACTTTTATTTAAATCAACTAACTTTTTAACCTACTTTGTCTTCTTCCATGTCAAAATATTAGTTGATTTTCCTTCAAAAGACATTAAACTAAATGCCATACTTGACTTCTAAAATGTTAATCTATAACCAGCTAATGTTGGAAATATTGAGAAATGTGGCTGTCATTCAACAAGAAGATGAACTGATTGAATACCATGGCAAAATGACATCCTTAAGGCTACCCATTGAGGTAAAGATACAATCAATACAGCGAATAGACAACTTATAGAATTGGAGAAAATACAGAGGAACCTCTGTAAGTTGACCACCCAAGAAGGTACTGTAATAAACTAGTCAACACACAGAGGTGGTCAACATGAGGAACTAGCCCTACTATGTCGATATATACATGTGGTACATGTGTGATCTAAATTAGGTCAATTTAAGGAAGTGGTCAATGTCGGGAGTTGGTCAGCTATGGAGGTTCTACTGTATTTGTATCGTATATGTCCCATAAAGAGCTGATAACTAGAATCTATAAAGAACTCAGGCATATCATCAGGAAAAACATCAAACAACCCCATAAAAAAGTGAGTAAAAGACATGAACAAAAGCTTTTCAAAAGTAAGTAAACTAGTGGTCATAAAACGTGAAAAAATACTCAACTCCTCTAATCATAAGGGAAGTACAAATCAAAACCACAATGAGGTATCACCTAACTCCAGTGAGAATGACTTTTGTCAAAAAATCTCCAAACACCAGATGCTGGTATGGATGCAGTGAGAAAGCAACATGTAGACATTGTTGGTGGGACTGCAGACTAACCTATGGAAAATTGTTTGGAGATACCTCAATGACCTGAAAGTAGACCAATCACTTGATCCTGCAATCCCACTATTGATATTCATCCTAAGAAAAAAATGTGGTTTTATCAGAAAGACATGTGTAGTTGAATGCCTATTGCAACTCAATTCAAAATAACAAAATCTGGAGCCAACCTAAGTGCTCCTGCATACATGAGCGGATTAATAAAATGTGTGTTTATATATACACACCATGGAGTACTACCCAGCCATATAAAAATTGGTGAACTAACACCTTTTGTAACGACCTGGATGGAACTGGAAACCATTCTTCTAAGTGAAGTTTTACAATAATGGAAAAACAAACAACATGTATAATCACTATTAAAATGGAACTAGTCAATTAACACCTATGTGCCTATTTGGTAGTAAAACTCAACTCAACGGAAAGCAAGCAATGGGAGGAGGAAGAGAGGAAGGGTATAAATGCCCATTGCCACATTATCAGGGCGATGGGCACACTTACAACTTTGACTCAAAATGTACAGAAGCAATTCATGTAACTGAAATATTTGTACCCCATAATATTCTGAAATAAAATAAATTTTAAAAAGAAAAAGTCTTATAAAGTATATATATTTTGGCATGCAGAGTTACCATGTTAGCTTGAGAGCTGATATAACAGTGTCAACATCCAGGCATCCAGCATTCAGAGGCTTTCTGGCCATGGTACTGTGCCACTGACTCACTATGATATCTTAAGCCAGTCTCTTTTCCATGGGTCTCATTCCTCACATTAGGAGATTAGACAACATGATCTATATTGGTACTTTTGGCTTTTAATGTCTGTGCCTCAAATACTTTTTACATATTATCCTTTGTATACCATTAAGTGGATAGGAAAAACAGCTGCTCCATGTAAAAATTATAATACTGCTTTTTTCAGAGTTACAGAAATGAACTAGAAAAGAAACTCAAGAGTTATGTTTTTTGCATTATTTTATGTTCTGCTTGATACTATTCCCCATTTCCTGAGGGTTATGAGAAAGTTTATTGCATTGAAAGTGCCAGTTAATAAAAATAAAATAAGACATAGGATATGATAAAGATTGACACGTACTAGTATTACTTACATGAGTAGCATCACTCTGTTTAAGAATTTTCCTAAGCCAGTAGTGGCACTCACCTATAGTACTTGGCATACATGTGTGATACTAATATTGGTAATTATTAATGTGACAATGATCTTTAAAATAGATAATACACCACTAACATGGAAATGGATACTGCATCCTTTTTAGATGGCAGAGTGAAATAAGGACTAGATTTGGCATCAGGAAATCCAAGTGTAAGTTTTCATTGAAAATTGGTGAAATTTGCCCTGAAATTTGCTTAGAATATTTTGATTTTTTTTGTTTTGTTTGGGTTTTATTTTTGTTTGTTTGTTTGTTTGTTTGTTTGAAGCAGAGCCCCACTCTGTCTCCCTGGGTAGAGTATTGTGGTATCATAAATCATAGCAACCTCAAACTCTTGGCTTGAGCAATCTTCTTGCATCAGCTGCCTGAGTAGCTGGAATTACAGGTACCTGCCACAAAGTCTGGCTAATTTTTCTATTTTTTATAGTAGAGATAGGGTCTCACTCCCTCTTGCTCAGCCTGCCCTTGACCTCCTGAGCTTAGGCAATCCACCTGCCTCAGCCTCTCACAGTGCTTGGATTACAGGAATGAGCCACTATGACCAGCCAGAATATTTTGTTATTCGTTATTGAGAGCCATTCTTTTAGCAGTCTTGATGATGAACGCTATTTTGCCAGAAAAACTAACAAATCCAAGGATAAGTTAAGAGATAGAACCTAATTGGTTTAAATTAGCCTTTTTGTAGAACCTTCTTTCTCTCCTGACTTTCAGTTATTGCACTTTTTAAAAAAGATTATTATTGTTGTCTATTTTTATATGATGCTTATTATAGAGCTGAAGTTAAATAAGTAGATGTTAAAATGTTTTCTAAACCATAACAGAAGACCAAAAATTAAGCTGTTGGTGTCACCTCCCAGATGCAGCATCTGCTTTGATTTGTGCCATTTATGATTAGTGTGTAATAATGACTCCTCTGATTTTTTTAATGTCAGTGTTTGTTTCTATTCACATTGGCACTTTATGTTTTCTTATGGTCTCTTATAATTGGAATACAATTAGAGGACACAAATGTGTTTTTTAGTCGTGTGTGAGAAAGCAACACACCAAAATATACCACATTGTTCTCATTTGCTGAGCAAACTACTCTTGCTTTTTTAATGTGGAATGCGGAAAAACTAATTGAAAAGAGACAGAATGAATTTTGACTCAGATTGTACAGGATGAATCATAACCCACTTTCTCATCTGAGATGTGAAGAAAAAAAAAATTAAAGGAAACTAACCACCACGCAGATTTACTGTCAGCGTCAGCATAACCAATGTAGAGTGTTTTTCAAAAGAACAAAGAATACATCTATACCAGGCTGAGAATTGGAGATAGTAGGAAACCTCGTTAATTCTTTCTTTGTAATCTTCTGCTGAAACTATCTTTTTTCTGTCTTGGTTAAGGCATTCTAGTCAAGAGAGTTTAGGACCGTCAGCAATGGCTGCTCAAATCATTCAAAACTGTACCTATGATCTCTGTTGAATTTTTCAGTCCAATCAGAGTCAGAACCGACCATCCATTGAATTTCTGGTCCCAGTGACATTTTGTCAATCGGTAGGGAATAGGGAACAAGGCCACGGTGGAATTACTGCTTCCCTGACCAGAACTTACTTGGATTTATTGACCTGGATGAATAAATAAAAATTATATTACAATATACTTTGTCCTCCTTAATATTAGACTTTAGATGTTTAATTTATCTTATCTTGTGAATGTAGATTTACAAAAAAAAAGACTATACAAATAAAGAGGCACTGTCACCTGCTCTAGGGCAGAATCTCCAAATCTTAAGTTCAGAATTAATTTCTTTCCAATTCTTGTCACTGTTGTATTTTATTCATGACTTTTATGGCCTTTATTACTCTCATGTGTATGTTTATATATCTTCTCTCTACTATAAGATTACCAAGAAGAGAAACTGTACCTTCCTTATCTTACTCTTTCCCTCTTCCCTGAAAAACAAAATGAGGATGTAGAGCTAAATGATTTTTCAAATAACAGTGTACCACTCCACCAAGAATTTTGTATACAAAAGGAGTTCTAGTCTCATTTTATCTGAAAACTTCTCACTAATGGTTCTGTTTAAAATAACGCTAGCATATATTGAGCACTTACTATGTCCTACAAGCTTTACATACATTACTTATATCTTAACTATAACCGTATAAGGCAGATAGATACTTATCTTTTTAGATGGGGAAACTGAAGGCAAGAGAAATGAAATAATTTGCTCAGGGTCTAGTAGTTGGAGTTGCTATTTGACCCCAAAACCAGCCTCTTAACCCCTGCATATACTATGCCCGTGACTATAGCTTGCTGAAGTTTAGGTAACCAAGTCATGGTGAAAGATTAGACCTCCAGACTCTGTGATAATCGCATAGTTTGTCTGACAAATAGTATTCTATTTCTCCCATTGTTTCTCCTGGAAACACATTTTTAGTATGACTTGATTTCCTTGGAATGAAGGTTACCATTACTAACTAGGCAGCAGTGAGAAATCTAGGTTCCCCATCTCTTTGTTTGCACTGTATCTGATGTCTGCCAGGACAAGGTCTTGGCTCCTCAGCAAGGGTAATACTGTCCAGCTGGACCATTCAGTCCAAATGATATCAGATAATTGTTAAATCTAATACTCTTTGTTAATAGCACTTGAGATGGAGAATGTCTCTCTATTCCTCTATTTCCTCTTAGACTTGAAACCTGGTCATTGTGGTTTTTAGCAGTATCTATGTCCAGAAACCCTCTTGTCCCCAATATTTGTCTCAATCCAGTGCTACCTTCTTTCACACATGGCAGTAGTTTTAATTTTCAATCATCCATCACAGTGACATCTTGTAGTCCAGTACATCTAGTCTCCCTGCCAAGGTGGAAATGAGAAAGAACAGGGGAAGGGAACTCATCTTCAAAATAAGGTCACTCTATTGACATTTCATCAGGCAAAAGAGTTCAATGCAATAGCTAGCAATTGGCTCACTCAGTCGGAAGTTGATGCTATTTTAGGCCATCAGCGGAAGTGTCAAAGTATCTGTGAATTTTGGCATTTTATTTCATTAAGTTGGTTCAGGAAGCCAGACACTGATGAACTGACTCTTTAACTTAGTTCCCACTCCTAATTTTGGATGTGTGGTATCTTTAGGCAGCTGTTGTGACACCTTGCTTCTAAAGAAAACCTTTTTTGTGCCTCTAAAGCAATCCTGGGAACAATCTACCCCACATCCAACCATCCTGGAACCTCCCATGCTCTACATCCTGGTCACAGTGACATGGGGATGGGCTCCGCTGGCAGATCAAGGAAATACAACTCAACTGTGTGCATCCAGTTGGTATTCAGAATTTATCTGTAGTAGCAGCATTCTCAATGATGCATTAGGCTCAAGATGGACTTTCATTTGGAGATTACATAAGAAGATATCTGTGAAAAGAATGGCCTCAGCACAGCAGTCACAGTTGAAGTCAAGAGATGCCCTAAACAGGCCACACAATTTGTGTAGGTAAGACTAGGAAAATTCTAAACTTTGTGTTGTTGGGAAGGGTTTGAGTCCTGACTTTCTTTATAGACATGCTTTAAATAAGAAAGATAAGGGTTTCTAGAGAGAGAATTTATGTTGTTTTTTCTTCATTCATTTATTCGGTAATTATTGAAGGGCGACTATGTGCCCAGCAATTATGTTAAGCATTTCCATCAAACACTAGTCTACAAAATAGAGACAGAAGTGTTTACAAACAATTACAATGTGATAAATACATTACTAGAGTTTGGTGGCACTATGGAGGAAAGAAGTTAGAATGGCTTACTATGATTAGAATAGTAGGGGAAGGTTTTCTAGCATAGATGAAGTCAGGACTGAGTGTTAAGGATCTTTTACAGGAAAACTGTGAATTTAAGGGCATTTTAAACAATAAATAAATAAATAAATATTAGGAAAAATGGTATAAACACCCAACAGAAAAAAATGCAGTATAACCAGAGAATAGGGCGTGAGAAGGAGAATTGAGATTAAAGGGATGATCAATTGGTCAGATGAAAAGGACTTTTTGTTTCCTACCAAAGAATCTAGAATCTGTCCTCAAGGGGCTGAGTGAGTGAACAGTTTAAACACTGTTTAAATAAAAAACAATGAAGATATTGATTAAAAATCATTCTGGATTCTATTGGGGAAGAGTTGTTGAAAGGAGAGATTTGGGGAGTTGGAGATCAGCCTGAATGCTGTTTGTACCAGCTAAGGGAAATAAGGACCTGAATGAAAGCAGCTGTGTTAAGTTAAAGGGGATGGAGAGGGTTCAGAGGAGAGTAAGAGGGGTGGGTTAAGGCTTACTCCTGGATTTCTAGCTTGTATATAAAATAAATAGCAATGTGAGAAAAACAGAGTAACTTCAGTAATTATGGTGCCATCAGGCCACAGGGACCCTCTCAACTGGGAAGCAGTTTCGTCCCATTCATCAATATTTCCCGAGGGTCTGCAGTGTGCATGCAGTGTTCTAGGCTTTGCTTGGTGAATAAAGCCAACCAAAGGTCTCTGTTATGGAGCTTATATTCTAGTGAAGAGAGAAAGACAACACATAAATAAGTAAAAGACATAGCATGTCAGATAGCAACATAGCTAATGGAGGAAATTATGCAGGAGAAAGGAGATGGTGAGTAATACTGTGACTTGAGGGATGGAAATAACAAGGTGAACAATGTCATGACTGTGAGGGCAAGGTCCTTATTGTTGGTGAAACCTAGTCTGCCCTAATTTTGTTTCTTTTCCATTTTTTTTGTTTTAATTTATGTTATTTCCCCTAGACAAAGGAAAGAAACAGTTACTTAAACATTTATAAGCACCCACCACATACATGCTTATATATACATATACACACATGATAGTTTTTGTGGCCAACATAACACATGCCATAACAAACTAAAGAAAACAAACTCAAAAAGTAAATATCACCAACAAAATGAACCTTTCTTAGACATGAATTCTTGTCATTCGAAGAGCTGGATAATTTGAATTTGACAATCACAGAAAGGGACCTTAGATTTAATCCAAATCTCTTAATTTAGATAGAGAAATCTTAGATCCAGCAAGGGAGCCATTTACTAAAGGATGCCCAGCTATATCTAAAATTCAGGTTTCCTGACAGCCTGTGTAGGGATCCTACCCTTATCATGATTCTAGAGAGTTGCAAAGCTTGGGGTCTGGGTTCACTTTGCCACAGTGACCTTGAACAAGTTCCACTTCTCTTTACA
>CAUYON010208236.1:0-23558 GCA_963573935.1 Arctocebus calabarensis
CTAAATTGGTGGGGCTACGCCTGTGGTGCATCTTAGAAGGGTTACAGGAGAAACTTACTAATTGCAGAATACAAATGTCTTCATACAATAACTAAGAAAATGCCATGAAGGCTATGTTAAACAGTTTGATGAAAACATTTCAGATTGTATATGAAGCCAGCACATTGTACCCCTTGATTGCACTAATGTACACAGCTATGATTTAATTAAAAAAAAAAAGAATATACTGACTATGCTTTGAACTTCTTTCAAAAACAACGGGATTGATTATCTTTAAATTTTTTCACTGCACACCAGTTGAAAATCACTGCTCTAGACCATGAAAGTCCCAAGTTCAAGGACTTTGTCTATTATTTGTCTTTATAATCTAGAACAGTCGCTAGCAGAGGAGCTCAATGAAGTGACATGACACCATTTATCTGTGTATCTATTTTTGATAGAGACAGAGTCTCACCTTTGCTCAGGCTGGTCTTAAACTCCTGAGCTCAGGCAATCCACACACCTCAGCCTTTCACAGGGCTAGGATTTCGGGAGTGAGCCACAGTGCCCAGCCCGATGTTTATTTTTCTTAAGATCACTCTGGACCAGTGGTTCTCAACCTTCCTAACACTGCGACCCTTTAATACAGTCCTCATGTTGTGCTGACCCCCAACCATAAAATTATTTTTGTTGCTACTTCATAACTGTAATTTTGCTACTGTTATGAATCGTAATGTAAATATCTGATATGCAGGATGTATTTAGGTGACCCCTGTGAATGGGTCGTTCGACCCCCCACAGGAGTCGCGACCCACAGGCTGAGACCCGCTGCTCTAGATGCTGTATAAATAATATATTGAGTAGGAATATAGCACCACTAGGGCTAAATTATATTTTTAGAACCTCGTCCCGGCTTCTGGGTGGAGAATAGGCTTCTCCAGTGTTTCTGTACGTGGCAGAGGATCAAAGGAGAGACTTGGCTGTGAATTCAGAGCCTGCAATACGCCGACACCGTCCGAGCCACTGCTGAACCATCAGCGAGAAATATACAAGATCCAGAGCAAGAGAGGGAAAATTAAACTAGTTTCAAAAAGTAATGAAATAACTTCAGGACCATGGCAATGACGATTGAGGGCAGAAGGCAGAGTGTCACTGGATATGGAACATGGCGAGGAGGGGGGCTATTTGGAATCAGCAGCTGGAGAATTTTGTTAAAGGGCACGAGGTGAGGCGTGGTGGCTGAGAAAGAGCCAGCCACGCAGCGAGGCTCCAGCCAGCAGGAGCAGAGCCGGCAGAGCCCCAGGGTGGGAGAGAGCTGGGCACCCCTGCAGGGCAGCGAGGAGGCCAGTGTGTTGGCGTGGGGTGAGGGAAGGAGGGAATGCCGGTGGGACCAGGGGAGGTGCAAAGAAATGAGATGATAAGGAGCCTCAGTGATTAATTAGAAAGAACTAGAGGAAGCCTCTGGGGTCTTAAGCAGGATCGTGACTAGGGCTGACTTTTATTTTAGAAGCTCATCATGGCTACTGGGTGGAGAACAGGTTACAGAAGGACTAGAGAAAATGACACTTGATCAGTGTTTAAGAGGAAGGAAGGAGCTTGCGCAGAGGACACTGGTGAGGAGGGTTTGGTAAGCAGAGGAGTCACACCTACAGAAGGGGGTGGGAAGCTCCCTGGTTCGAGTGAGTTTGGGAAAGGCAGGCAGGCAGCAAACAGTGGTGTTCAGGGAATAGAGGCCCAATAGGAGAGCAGGCTTGGATGGCACTCAGCTGGAGACTCGCCCAGGTCCAGTCTGTTTGTGTCATTTTCCCTTTACCTAGGTGTGTCTTACCCCCCTGTCTAAATTATAAATTCCTCAAAAGCAGAGAGGTGTAATAATTCTTTCTTACCAGCTGAGTAATTAAAGTGAGTCTAAATTAAATGGCAGCTCCACCACGTGATCTTGGAAACGTTATTACTACTTTTGGGCCTCCTGTTTCTTCACATGGGAAATGACGAAATCAAATCCTACCTCCTAGGGTTGCTGGGAGGTGTGCAATAAATGCTACATATCTATAATTCTGTGGAGTGGAATTGCAATGTTGTAAATACTTGATAAGTGACAGATTTATTGTTGTTTGTAATAGCAGGTTCATGTATATCAAGGTTTAATGGTACCAGCTGCAGACCGGAGGTCAGGAGGCCTGGCTCCTGGGCAAACCCTGCCACTAGCTCAGAGGGTACCTTCACTTACACCTGTAATCCTAGCACTCTGGGAGGCCAAGGCAGGTGGATTGCCTGAGCTTACAGGTTAGAGAGCAGCCTGAGCCAGAGTGAGGCTCATCTCTAAATATAGCCAGGCGTTATGGTGGGCACCTGTACTCCCAACTTCTTGGGAGGCTGAGGCAAGACAATCACTGGAGCCCAAGAGTTTGAGATTGCTGTGAGCTATGACGCTACAGCACTCTACCAAGGGTAAGAAATTGAGACTCTGTCTCAAAAGGAAAAAAAGAATCTGCTTTAGTTGCTATATTAGCAGTAGACAAAGTGCTTTTAGATCATTACCAAGTTTACCACCAGTTCCACCTTAACCTCAAACTACAGGTTAAATAATATTTTATAGGTGATAATATCAGGCACGGCTGAGAAGAATAACTTCCCCATCACATTTTCTTCATGTAAATGACTAATGCATAGAAGAATCGATCTATGAAATCACTGATCAGCCTAACAAAGTTTCAAAGACCATCATCTAAAGCTCACTCATAAGCCCCTTGACTTTCCCCATCATTAGGTGCTGCGTTATTTTTGTTGTTCAGTTTTCCCTTGGTCCTAGAGTGATTTATAGTGCAAAAGAAAAGACCATTTGGGAAGTGGAAGCGTCTACTTTACAGACCTACCTCTGCTACTTAACAACAATGTAATTGTGGGGAAATTACTAAACATCTCCAACCCTCAGTTTCCTCAACTGTAAAATGCCTCATAGTGTCACTGAGAGGATTAAGTGAGATGACGTGTGTGACATCCACACGAGCCACTTACTACTCCAGCGTGGATTACGCTTCCATTTATTTCATCAACTAAACAGAGAAAAGATGATGGCCTTACTTCATAGAGTCAGATGAATTGGCACTTATAATTCGGACCCTGCTTGGCCTGCCTTAATCAATAATGATTAGCTATTGTTATTGTTTACAAGCCCTCCTTAGGAATGAGGCCAATGGTTTGACCACATAAATTCAGAGTTAAATTGAGGCCAGAGGAGATGGCATGGTTTGGAAGGTTAGATAGCACTTTAAAAATAATCACAGTTGGTCATCACAGCTTTGTGGTCCTTTGTAGAAAGCAATGGGTTATAAATATGTAAAGAAAAGAAAAGAAAAGAAATACCCAGTTCCGAACAGCAGAGAGAGGGAAGGAACGAGGGGGTAAGGTCTTGGTGTGTGCCACAACTTTTAGACGCAAAACATGATTGTAAGAGGGATTTCACCTAACCAATGCAATCAGTGTAACCTGGTTTCTTGTACTCTCAATGAATCCCCAACAATAAAAAGAAAAGAAAGGAAAAAAAAAAAAAGAAAGAAATACCCACTTCCCAGGGCTGAGAGCTGTTGTTTATTGTCTTTGTTGGAGTAGAAGTCAATAGAAGAATTAGTAAGATTGTGATACGTGTTGTGTATTTGTATGTGAGCACCTGTATACATATGTCTGTATATATGTAAACACATGTATACACACATTAAAATATTATACACACTTATAGGAATATACACTACATACAAAGGCAAATACGTATACATACAAGTGTGTGTGTGTTTGCGTGTTCTGGAAAATGGTAGACAAAGGGGAAGCAGTGGTGTTGCAGTTGTGGCACAGGTTGAAGCCCCAGCCGTGCAGGTGTGGACTAAGGAACGTGAGCATGGTTGCACGGTAGCAGAGGCAGCAAGCAAATCCTTTGTACCAGCCCTGCAGTAAGCACAGTATAATTTACATCGTCTCATCCTCATAAAAAGACAGTTAAAGGGTGAAGAGACTTGGGCGAAACGTCCATCCACGGTCACCGCTCGCGCTGAGATTCACCCCCCATCTGTCTTTCTAAAGCCTACATCCTCTGAACCATCTGCTCTACTGGTTATAGATTGTGCATCTTTAAGCATTATGTAACCTGTAGAAGACAAAAGTTTTCATAGCTTATGAGAGAAAAACATCCTGGCAGATTTAATATGTACGTTTGTGAGCCTGGCCCCAATACACTTTGAGCTCTATCTTAGATCACATGGGTGTCATTTTTAAAGTCTCTTCACCAGTCACTTCACTTAAGAGAAGGATTTCTTAGCGTGAAGGCCCATGGAAGGAGCAGTCTTATATGAAGTATTTTTGGGAAGTAGGTAATTGAGGAATCAGATTGCCTCATCCCTCCTTATCACCAGGAGCCCATGCGGTCACTACACAAGGCGACTCCCGGCCAAGCTGTTCCTCTTCTGTCTGGCTCTAAAACATGCTGACCATTGAAATAATTATGGGAGAAACCGGGTTTTCAACCTAGGTCCTCCCCTCAGGAAAATAAACTGAAGAGCATGGCTAACAGGTTTTGCCATTCAAGTCTCAATCTTTCTACTGAATGAAGCTTTTCTTTAGATGTTCCAGGCCTTTCTTGCAGTGAAACTTTTTGAGGAACTATCATGACACTTGGCACAGAAGAAAATGAGATAGGAAATTTGCCTGTCAGGCAGACCCATGTGGCAATTCAGTCTTATTCCCATACTAAACCCTCACAATGACCCTATGAAGAAACGGAGGGTCTGAGATTTAAATGCTGCTCCATCCCACACAGCAGGTGAGAGACGCATGTAATTAAGCTAAGTCCTGTGCCTAAAGCACAGTAAACCCTCGGATGGAGCAGCCATTATTGCGATTAGCAATTTCACTGTTTGACCAGGTGAACAGGTGTCTGAATGAACTGTGTAAACCACGACAAAGGGACGCTGGGGGATTCTGCAGCCATCTCAGGCAAAGCATCTCAGACAAGGCACGTGATAACCAGAAGCGGGCACTTGTCCCTGCTTCAGCCAAGCGGTCCCAGGGTTTGAAAATTGATGTTGTAAAGAGGATCCAAACAAAAGTGGAAAATTTCTGATGTTGTAAATCATCTTCAACACTCACACTGCATTTAAGGAGCTGTTGTTGCTTCTTGAACTTAATGTTGAAAACATCATTAAGAAATCTGAAAGTTTTATGATGTAATTTTTACATAACTGGAGTTCATTAATAACTGAAGGTTTTTTATAAGGAAGTAAGAAAAGATAGAAACCTAATGCTATGCCAGTAATAAAAAGAACTTTATTAAATGCAAACCTCAAAACTTATCTTTTGGCTTGGTCCTGTAGCTCAGCCACTGGCAGGTTCAAACCCGGCCCCGGTCTGCCAAACAACGACAACTACAACCAAAAAATAGCCGGGCGTTGTGGTGGGTGACTATAGTCTCAGCTACATGGGAGGCAGAGGCAAGAGAATCACTTAAGCCCAAGAGGTTGAGGTTGCTGTGAGCTGTGACGCCATGGTAGTCTACCGAGGGCGGCATAGTGAGACTCTGTCCCCCTAAAATAAAAAAAACATTTTTTAAAGACAAAAATTTTTATCCTTCAGTACAGCGTTATAACTAGCACACTTTTATGGCATGCTTATGTGAAGAGGGCAAATATGTCATTCAATATCCATGATATACCTTTAAAGTAGATTTTATTGCTATTTTACAGAGCAGGAAATGGAAGATTAAGGTATTTATCCACCACTTTGTATCTAGAAAGTGGAAGAGACCTTGGATTCAAATTCAGATCTGTCTGACCATATGCCCCACAATATTCTATCCTGCCTCCAATAACATCTGTAATTCTGGAGATGGACATTTTTCATACATGTGGAAATAAGGAAATTGAAGCATAGGTATATTTAAAACAAGGAGTTATTTCTTCCCTGTAATCCAAGTTCTTTCCTATTTCTCCACCTTCTATAAAATCAAGGTGAGTCTCAGTTCTAGTTTCAGTGGACCAAAGAAAAAAGTAAAAGACATTGTCGGGTGACCAAGAACAAGGTTAACATACATCCGCAGTGTTCTTTTCGCCTTTTAACATTAATCCTAAGACTCATTCTCTGTAAAGACAATAGCTCTGACAAAATCCTTTTCATTGTTTTTAACATTTAGTTGAAATTCTTTCCTTATAATCATCTAAAGTTGTATATTGTGAATTACTGACAGAAGTAGTCCAAGAAATTGATTAGACATTTCTCCTTCAATTTTTCCACAGACTGTTTCCTATTAATAAGGTTAATTTGCCATAGACTAGACAAGATCGTTAGGCCATTTGAGCAAGATACATACGGCATAGGCTATAATTTAATAAAGTTTCTCTCAATTATTTCATGCAGGGGAAGGGGAATTAAAAAAATGAGCGAAGTTACCAGTGTACTGGAGTTCACAGTTTTTCTTTTTTTTAGCAAAATGAACTATTCATACATCTTTTAAAATATTGACAAGAATATGCACATAGAGAAGAAAACTAGAAAAATAAAATAAAATGGTCCATGACAATTGAGAGGCTACTTGGAATATAATAATAATATAATTATAATTATATTATAATAATATAATGAGTGGTGAAAAAAAAGAGAAAACAGAAAACTTTAACCTTTTTATTGTCTCTGAAAACAACTATGCAAATGTACCTGTCAATGAGAAAAAAGCAAAAAGATGCCCAGAGGATAAGACCTCCTGTGTGCTGAGGTGCTGGCATTTGGGGTGATTTTTTTCTCCTCCGTACTATCAACATTTGGTATGATGTGGTTGCTATTTTCCACTTGTTATGAATTGATGTCCTATTTGTTTTACTCCATATTCCTTTAACCTTTCTCCCTTCCTGGCAGCAACTCTGATCTCAAATTTAAGTGTGTATCCATTTAGCACAGTGATTCTCAACCTGTGGGTCACGACCCTTAGGAACTGTTTTTAAAGGGCCGCGGCGTCAGGAAGGTTGAGAACCACTGATTCAGCATATTCTCATACTTGAACTACAAAGCCATATAAATCTGTTAAAGATAGAGTGTGTAGCCAGGCACGGTGGCTTAGGCCTTTAATCCTTACACTCTGGGAGGCCGAGGTCAGAGGATGGCTTGAGCTCACGAAGTTGAAACCAGCCTGAGCAAGAGTGAGACCCCATCTCTACTAAAAATAGAAAAATTTGCCGGACATTGTGATGGGCACCTGTTGTCTCAGGTACTCAGGAGGCAGAGGCAGGAGGATTGCTTGAAACCACTGCTCTACACCTTTCCAGAATAATTTCTGAGGTTGCTATAAGTTAGGCTGAGGCCATGGCACTCTAACCTGGGCAACAGAGCAAGACTCTGTCTCAAAAAAAAAAAAAAAAGGATGTAGTATTTAAGATTTCTGTATAGATAGCATGTTTAACCTTCTGCATCTTGTTTTTTAAATATCTGATTCCGTAGTCTATCGATGTTGATATACACTATATATATTACAATTGCTTATCTTATTTCACCATATGAGCATGTCATAATTTGTTCATGCTTTTCCTTACTGAGAATCATGTCAGTTGTTTTAAATTTTCACCATTTTTTAAAATAATGCTGCAGTAGGCATCCTCCTGTTTCTAGGTGAATATAAGCAAATTACTCAAAGTTATTTACTCAGAAGCAGAATTGCTAAATAATACTACATAAACAACTTTAGTGTCACTAAATACCGAAAAATGATCCTGCAACGTAACTGTGAGAACTCACAGAGCAGTGTAAAGATGTCTTGTCTTTTCCATATTCTTTCCAAATAAGGTGTTATTTTCAAACTGGGATTCTTGCTAATCTGATGGGAGCAAACTAAATTCTTATTATCTTGATTCCAATTTCCCTGTTTATTATGAAGTTAGAAGTTTCCTTTTATAAGATATTCAATTTCTCTCTTCTGATGCCTGTCACAATTTGCCTTTCTTATTACTGAAGTTCCCAAAAGAGCTCTGATGTGAAATTTATTTGCTACACTTTACCATGAAGTATATTTATTGGAAGGGAATCTAGTTAGGAAAGTTCCTCTTCATGGAATGTTTCCTTAGACCTATTAAAATAATCTTTTTCCCTCTTTTATCAAAACAGTATGATTAATTGCAAAGATAGATTTTCTGACTTTAAGTCATCCTTGAAATCTGGTAATAAATTGTAGTTCTTGAGATATTTTTAATACTGTTTATTTCATTTTTTTCAGGATTTTATTTAGCGAATTTGGGCTAAAATCGCCTTAGTAAGATTGCGCTATCTTTATTGTTATAATTTTCATATCAAAATTATATTATCTTCTTAAAATAAGAAGAGGAGCTTTACCTTTCTTTTATTCTCTAAAACTATTCATTAAAACTTACCTAATAATGGACTACCTAATAATGGACTATTATGAAATCAATATATAACCACACACATTCTTTTTTTTTTTATTGTTAGGGATTCATTTTAGGTACAAGAAACCATGTTACACTGATTGCATTTGTTGGGTAAAGTCCCTCTTTACACACACTTTCATAGGAAAGATGAAATACAATTATAGCCCAGAAAGAGGAGAGTTAGGGGAGGAGAGGGGGAGACGGGTGGAAGGCGGGTAATCGGTGGGACTTCACCTACTGTGTATGTTTCCATCATACATGTCAAATATATTAACCGTAGAGTATAAATGTCTAAACACAACAATTGAATAAGTGAGGTGAATGACATGTTGACCAGTTTGATGTGAACATTCTAGATTGTGTATAGAGTCAGCACATTGTACCCCATAAAGGCAGTAATGTACGCAGTGAAATTTATTTGCTACACTTAAAAAAGAAAGATAAAAGAAAGATAAAAAAAGAAAACTAGATGATTGCTGCATCGAAATATTAAGCAATAATAATAATAATGATGCAAAGAAAGTAACATTCACATTGTCAGATAAGAATATGTCTATTATTCTGATCATCAATCATCTGATTTCTTTTCTGAGTGCATTTACCTTTGTTCATTCTTTACGAGGTTTTTGTTTCTAGTCCTTACCTTAAACATTGTTATTGTTATTAAATTCTAAGCCTTTTTAATTCTGCGAAGGCAAAAAATGGAAACCTAATAAACACATGTATATGTAAAAAACTTTAAAAATTTTAAAAATAAAACTTACCTGTTGAGCTGGGCGTGGTGACCCATGCTGTAGTCCCAGCTGAGGTGGGAAGATCCTGAGGTCAGGAGTTCAAGGCTATGGTGAGCTATGTGATCACATCATTGCACTGGGGATCTTGTCACGAAATAAAACAAAACATGCCTATAAAACTAACTGGTAGAGAAGCAAGAAGAGAGGAGGGTTTGGGTTGGAGTTGGGTTGGGGAGGCACTCTACAGACTCAAGGTCTTTCAAGATTTATTGACTTTTTCAGTTTTCTTTTTTAGTCGGTGTGGGAATTTGATGTCTCTCTATAAATTTGCCAATTTTCTCTCCATTTTCAAATTTACTGGCAGAGAGCTTTAGATGTCTGAAATCTAAGAAATCTAGAGCAGCTAAAATTGTCTCTAGTTTTTTCTCATTTCCTGTCTCTGATTTGCGTGTGTGTGTAAACTCACTCATGCCTGCCTTTTCTTTCTTAGCGACTCCTGCTAAAAATATGGTGGAATATTAGTATACCTACCTTGGCTTACATTTGGTGGAATTTGCTTTGTATCTCTTTCTCCATCCATTTATCTGGAACTTTTAGTTTGGCTACTTTTTAGTAGCATTAGCCCTTTTTTTTTTTTTTAAATCTAGTCAGATAAAAACTTTCTATTTTATTGGGGTAGGTTAATATACGTGTTTTATTGCAATTCTTGACCTATTTGGACCTTTTCTCTATTATAATGTACTATGTAACTTGTACACTGACATTTTTCCTCCCTTTTGGGCTTTTAAAAACATATTTAAGCCTTTTCATTGTATAATCCCCTTCTAGCAGTTGAGAAATTAAATATTCTACCAGGGCCAGGTGCACGCCTGTAATCCCAGCTCTCTGGGAGGCTGAGGCAGGTAGATTGCCTGAGCTCACAGGTTTGAGACCAGCCTGAGCTAGAGCAAGACCTCCTCTCTAAAAATGACATTGTGGTGGGCACCTGTAGTCCCAGATACTGGGGAGGCTGAGGCAAGAGAATCGCTTCAGCCCCAGAGTTTGAGATTTCTGTAAGCAATGATGCAACAGCACTCTACCTAGGGTGACAAAATGAACCTGTATCTAAATAAATACTCTGCCTGGCGTAGTGGCTCATGCCTGTAATCCTAGCACTCTGGGAGGCCAAGGCAGGTGCATTGCCTGAGCTCACAGGTTCAAGACCAGCCTGAGCAAGAATGAGACCCCATCTCTAAAAAATAGCTGGGCCCTGTGGTGGGCACCTGTTGTCCCAGCTACTTGGGAGGCTGAGGCAAGAGAATCACTTAAGCCCAAGGGTTTGAGGTTGCTATGAGCTGTAATGGCATAGCACTCTACCAAGGATGACAAAGTGAGACTCTGTCTCAAAAAAAAAAAAAAAGAGAGAGAGAGAGAGAGAAATTAAATATTCTATTTCTGTTCTTTATAGTGGTTACAATTAAATTTTGACATCTCTAATTAGCAAAGTCTAATGTTAATCAAAATTGTTATTCTCCTAAGTAATACAAAGACTGAGAATAATTCCCATAGCCCTCCCCCACTACCTTCTATATTTATTATTATTTTAGTTTTATCTTACCCTTCTACAAATTACTAATTTTTTATGGTCAATATTTAGATTTACCAATAGTTTCTTAATTTTTTTGTTTACCATTTCTTCTCACAGCTTACTTCATTACTAGTTCAAGTTCTTTTGTCAGAAATACATCATTGTGATGAATTTAGGGCAGGGATCTGTGAGTAGTAAACACGTGTACTAGCATCCTGAACATGTCTTTGCTTCTCCTTCACCCTTGAAAGGCAATTTAGCTAGAATAGAATTTGATATTGACAGCTTTCTTTCTTTAGTGTTCTAAGATATTAAACACAATCATCAACATCTATTGCACTAATAAAAACTCTATGCCCAGTCTGGTATCTGTTCTTTAGTACGATACGTAGTATCTTTTCTCTCAGATAGCTTTTGCATTTTCTTTTTTCTTTAACTTATGCTTATTTATCACAAATCATTTTGTTTGGATGTATTGTTATTTCTTACATTGAAGTTGCTTAAATAGGATTCATGTCCCTTTTCGATGTCAAGAGAAGTCTTCGCTGTTGTGATTTGAATACTGACTCCTTTTTCCCTCTCTTTTTTTTCTGACTCCATATTCTTTCTTCTTTCCTTTTAGAAGCCCTGGTGTGTGTAAGTTTGAGCCTCAGTCTATCTTTCCTATTTCTTCACTTCTTTTTAAATATATTCTATCTGTTAATCTTTCTGTGATACATTCTAGATAATTTCCTTAGATCTAAATAATTGACCAGTTCCTTCTTCTGCTGTCTGGTATACTTTCCAACCGCTACATTAAATATTTTATTTCAAACAATTATAGTGATGATTTCCATAACTCCTTTTCCCAAATCTACAGATATTTTTTTCTCAACCTCTTGAGTTTTCCTATAGCTTTTATTTCTTACTTTTATTTCTTTGAACATTTAAACACACGTATATTAAATTCACTTTCATGTTATTATTTAATTCCCCTATTAGCTGTATCTTCTGATTATCTTTTTGTGGCTTATTTCTTGTTTGATTTTCAGTTTTTTATTTGTGTGTTTTAGAGACAGGGTCTTGCTCTGTCACTGAGGCTGAGGTGCTATGGTATCATCATACCTCACAATGTCTCAAACCCCCAGGCCCAAGGAACCTCACCCTCCCAAGTAGCTGGGACTATAGGCATGTTCCACCAAACCTGGCTAAGATTTTCTATTTTTTGTAGAAACAACGTCTTGCTATGTTGCTCTGGCTGGTCTTGAACTTCTGGCTTCAAGCAATCCTCCTGCCTCAGCCTCCCAAAGTTATGGGATTATAGACATGGGCCATTGTGCCTGGTGGTTTTCAGTTTTTGACTATGGGCTTGTTTTGAGTGGGAATTGTTTTCTTTGGAAACCATAGATGCCTTGAGCTATGGAAGCACCTTTCCAGAATAACTTCAGGTTTGCCTTTATAGGGAATTTGGATTTCGAGTCCCAGGTTTGGCTTCGTGTCTCTGAAATACAAAGACTGTGCACATTTAAATCCCACATCTGAACTTGGTGTTATTAAGCTTCTAATTACTCATAAGTGACTCTTCCAGCTGCCATGGAGACAGTAAGATTGTAGGCTTCCCTGCTCATTTGCTGGGAGAGCAGGTAGATTTTTTTTTTTAGAGCTTGTTTTACAGATGGGACCGCCTATTGTGAGTCTGGACTTTGTGCTGACAGCTTAGTCTCAGCTTCCCACTCAGATGATCCCTTGGCTCAGACCCACCTTTGACTCACATGTTAGAGCCCAGATGCCTTATCAGTGAGAACTCTCTTTATCTGGCCTCAGTTTCCCTTTGATTTCCTTGACTATGATTGTCACTTGCATCTTTAACTGTGAGTTTCTTCTCTGTCACCTGAGGATGTACTTTGTTGTTTCTTTGAGAGCTATGTAATCTTTATACAGTTCTTTGCATTGTTATATTTTATCCAGAATTCCTGTGCATTTAGAGCAGGGGGTGAGGGGTGCCTTCCATATCTGCTTAGGTCACCGTGTTGGCCAGACTCCATTATTTAATGAGGAAAAAACACAAAAAGCTTTAAAATGTGTTTAAAGAAATGTTATATTTTAAGTAACCTTTATTTTTTTCTTCCATGCTTCTCAGAGCTGAATTTGAAGAACCACATAATTACGAGGCAACAATTTCATATCTGAAACACTCTGGCAACTCCATTAACCTGTGCGCTGGAAAAGAAATTGCTGATTGTAAGTCTGCTAAGCCAATTAATATCATAGCCCTGTGTGGAATCAAAATGTGTTAAAAATGATATTGTCCCCTCTAGCTAACTGTACGTTTAAAACTTCACAGCCATTCTGGTCTACCATCTCATTTTTTAATTTTTCCATGTCTGGTCTCTTAAAAATAAATGCAGCTGGGCTTCGGTGCTATCTCATGATTCCGACTGTCGTCACCTCCACTTTCTTCCCCTTCACCAGTTGACTTTGCTGCTTGACCTTTTGTGGATAGGGGGCAGGGAAAACTCAAGATATGCCAATTCATTTTTCTGCCTTCTCTTTCTTTAGAAACTCCATCTCTCTTTCCGTGGTGTCTTTCTTAAAGTTTCCTGATACTCTGTATGTGGAGAGGGAGATAAAGGGCATGAGAATTAGGCCACTGTGTCCGGTCTGAATAGGAGCAGGGGTTTATGTAACGGCTCTGACCACTGGCTCACAGCCACGTCCCCCTGCCTCTGCTATTGCTGCTCAGACCTTTCTGTGAATAAAACAGAGACTCTCAGGTAAAAACCTGAAGAAGCAGCAACTCACTGCACGTTTCAATGTCTTTGTTCTGCCTGTGGAACCAGGCAGCTCTGTACAAAGGCAAACATATCAGGACTGGAGTAAACGCTGGTGTTACTGAGCCTGTACTCTGGGCCACAGTTCTGCGCAAGGCTGTCTGGGCACATCCCTGTGGATAGAGCGGCTTTACCAGCCCTCTGTTAGAGGCAGGAAAGTGCAGACCAGTGAGACGGAGTTGGGCAATAATCCGCAAACAGCAATGATGTGACACCCGCTCGCCCACCTCTGATATCTATGCTGCGTTCATCAAGGAAGTTTGGCTTCCCCGGAGGGAGGGTTATAAGGAGATGGTCTGGTCAGACCACTGTTACGCAGACAAGAAGCCCCGAGTGCTGGGAAAGAAAATCCTTTTCCTGGGAATATACACTTAGGACGTTCATGAGGAATAAATCAGGACCTGTTGAAATATCCTTCTCCTCCCTCAAGAAGGAGATGCTGGAGAACCATGGGAAAAACTCCCTTTCTTCTAGACTTAGAAAAGTCTAGAATTTCCCACTTGGCTGGTGAAATACTGGCTGTAAGAAGAGCGATTCCTCCTCTCCCCACCCCCAGAGGCGATGGTGCCCTGTACGCAGAGAATCCAGACCCCTGCTTTAAAGCCAGGCTTCTCAAATTCCACTGCTCACACAGGTGGCCCGGGGAGCTTGGGAAGAGGTAGGTTCTGATGGAGTCACTCTGGGTGGGCCTGAGATTCTGCCTTCCTGAGATGATGCCGGCACTGTGGGGCTGCTGTACAGACCACACTGTGAAGAGAGAGCCTGCAGGCCCCATTTGGGCCAAATTCCAACTGCATCATTCCTCTCTGCGAAGCTAAGGGTCAGCAGGGCTGAGGGGGCCTCCTACACAGCACGCATCTCCTCTCTCTGGACCAGGTGAGACCCCAGGGTCCAGTCCATGCACATGGCTCCCTAGAACCCCGCTTGGGTCCCCTCCGTGAATCCTCCTGCCTCGGGACAGACTGGGCTCCAGGGAGGGAGCTGATTGTAGGGGCCGGTGTGGATGAGGTTTGCAGTTCACCCCCTCTCTCACGGTGTGACCTGGAGCTGAGGGCTGAGTGTGGGAAGCTGGAACGGAGGCCGCAGATGTCCTCCCGGCCACAGAGTTTACATCACAGACAGCAGTGATGCCCGCTCACAACCGAGCCTGCCGGAAGCACCAATGGCAGCCAGGGAGGAACCCCGGCCCCGGTCTCTGTTCCGTCTCCCCAAGGACCCTTTACGTACTTCAGGAACAGGAGAAGACAAGCGCTTAGGACCGAAAAGAGAAATGACCCAGAAAAGAAGCCACGGAGGCAATTGAGGATGACAGCGCAGACCCACAGCAGGGGAGCAGGGTGGGCGCAGGGGGAGCGTCCCGATGGGGGGGGCAGGAATAGACCGGCCAGGGCTGGATTAGAAGGCTGGAGCAGCTAGGGGAAACAGCCGCGAGCAAAGGGATTCTGCCCCTTTCCCCACCCCTCTGCAAAGCCAGGGTGTAGCCGCCCTACAGGGGCAGGAAAGGCAGAGGCCCCTTAGCCGCACTTGGACCTGCTCGCCTGACTCTTCTCCAGCCTCCTCCCCCTCTTCACGCCGTGGATCCTCCGGACCTGTTTCTCCATCTACAATATGGGCATAGTCTCTACTGTGTCATTTTCTGAGTGTTTGCCGGAGAGACGTGACCCAGGGAGGAGAAGGTGGCCACCTCCCTGGCTTGCTCTCTTGACTCCCACGTTCCAAACTTGGAGGAGAAAAGGCCGGTAACACCTGCAGGGCCCAGACAAAAGCAGCTCTGACGGATGCCTGGTTTCTAGCCAGAGGACCAGGAAAAGGGCAGGGTAGAAATATGGAAAGCGTCTCGGTAGTAACTGTCTATTGCAGCCAAACATCATAGAAAGAAGGTGTGGGACCACCGACAGCAATGCTCAGACGTCCACCTCATTGCGGTGCACAGCTGCACCCCAGCTCTGCGTCCGTGTTGTCCCTGCCAGGTGGTAACGCAACTCCACCCACAGCATCCGTGAAGACCCGCAGGGGACCTGCACTTCCACGCACCTCCCCGCAGGAACAAGGCACTTTCTCCTCCTCGTTGGGATAGTGTCTGAGGAGACCAAGTCAGGAGGACTTCCACAACCACCCTGCAGTGAGAAGGCCGCCCTGTCCCTGCGGGGTTGGCAGAAGCCCTGTGGGGAGCAGCACTGGGGCTGCAGTTCCCAGCCAGAGTGTCATCAGCAGGAGTAGGGGACAGCCCGAGCTCCCGCCCCTGCCTGGCAGTGTGGAGGGTCTTTCCTCACCTGGGTCATGCTGCAGATCAGGGCTCCTTCCTCCCCAAACGCATCTGTCGAAATCTTCCCCCTGATGTGATGGTGTTGGGAGGTGGCGTCTCTGACGGGTAATTAGGACAGGGTGTTCCCAAAGTCTCCATACACAGGGACAATTATAACAACAGATATCAGGGAACATGTTTGTCAGGCAGGGGAGAAAAGACTTCGTGTGTGGGTAGAAAGAGGTGCCCCAAATGGTAGAGAATATGTTGTGAATATTTATAAATAAAGGCACATTTAGCTGCAATTTTCCATTTTCCCCTAGTATGGCGGCTGTGGGACAACCCTCATGGCATGAGGTCACAGGGTGGGGCCTCAGAAATGGCATTAGTGTCTTGGTGAGAGGCCAGGGGGAGAGAGAGAGAGAGAAAGACGGGGGGAGAGAGAGAGAGAGACAGACAGAGACAGAAAGAGAGAGAGACAGAGACAGAGAGAGAGACTCTTTTGCTCTTTTCCACGTGGGGCACAGTGGGAAGACAACAGTTTACGAACAAGAAAGTGGGTCCTTACCAGACACTGAATCCACCAGCATCTTGGCCTTATATTTCCCATCTCTCGAACCGTGAGTAATACATTTCTGTGCTTTATAAGCCGTCCAGTTTATGGTATGTCATTGTAAGAGATGGAGCTGGAATAAAACAACCAATAGATGCCAAAACTGAGATGACTGAAGTGTTAGAACTTTGCACCAATGCAGACAGTGTAACCTAATCATGTGCACCCTCATATTCATCCCCCCCAAAATGGAATTTTCTGACCAAGATGTTAAGGCAATTTTTATAGAAATACCTCAGTGAGTAATGATAGATATACTTGAAACAGATGGGGGAAAAATAGTCTTACTAAAGAAATAGAATGTTTCCACAAAGAAATAGCAGATGTAAAGAAAAAGCAAAGGAACATTTCACAAGTAAAAAATCAAAGCCGGGCAAGGTGGCTCATGCCTGTGATCGTGATGACTCAGGAGGCTGGGGCAGGGGGACTGCTTCACGCAGGGAGTTCCAGGCTGTGGTGAGCAATGATCACACCACTGCACCTCGCCTTGGGCAGTGGAGCAAACTGTGTCTCCAAAAGACTAAAATAAAGTTAAAAGTTCAATGGATGTGCTCAGTAGCAGAATGGAGGGGTCAAGAATCAGCCTGAAAATAGACAATGGAAATCATCCACCCTGAAGTGCCAGGAGAAAACAGACTGGAAATGAAGGAACAGCGCTCGAGACATTGTGAGACGAACAAAAGGTTTAGCATTCATGTCCTTGGTGTTCTGGGAGAAGAGGGCATGACAAAGAAATACGTGACATAATAGGGACGGGAAACTCCCCAAATCTGGCAAAAGACGTAAAAGAACAGATTCAAGCAGCCAAGGAAACCGAGAATGGGATAACCACAATTTACACAAAGAAATATAATTAAACTTCTAAAAAATAAAGACGGTGAAAAAAGTCTTGAAAGCAACTAGTGGGAAAGTAACAACGGTAATAAGATCAGAAATAAAGTTGGAAATGGAAAAAATAATACGGATAAACAATGGAACCAAAATCTTGTTCTTTGGGGGAAAAAACAATAAAATGGACAAACTTCTAACAGGACTGACAAACAGAAAGACACAAACAGTATCAAGAATGAGACAGGGATGTCATTGTAGTCCCCAAAGAACTCAAAAGGTTAACAAGGAGGATATTATGACATACTTATAAATTTGATGATTTTTATTAAAATGGAACCAAATCTTCAAAATCACAGACTACCACAACTTACCACCCCCCCAAATAATTTGAATATCCCTATATCTCTTAAAAAATTTCCCTCCAAATAACCTCCAAGTCCAGGTGACTTCACTGGAAAATTCTATCGAACGTTTAAAGAATTTCAATTTATACAGTCTTTCCAAAAAAAAAAATAGAAGAGGAGAAAAGATTTCTTACTTTACTTTATAAAGCCAGTATTTCCAAAACTAAAGACAGTACAAAGAAGAAAACTTTAGGTTGCTATTTTCTGTAAGTATAGTCATAAAAACCCTTAAGAAACTATTGGCAAATAGAATTCAGCAAGATATAAAAGGAATTACCCACCATAACAAGTGTAGTAAATAATGGTTCACAGATACTAAAAGATCAGTTAATGAACCCCCCATATCAACAGATTAAAAAAGAAAAAGCACACTGGTTTATGCGGAAAAAGCATTTAGCAAAATTTGACCCTATTCGTAATAAAAACTTAGAGAAATAGAGGGAAATGTCCTCAATTTGATGATGAATGTTTACAAAAAGCCTACAGCTAAACATGGTATTTAGTGAAGCTCTCACCCTAAACTTGGAAACAAGGCCAAAATATTTTCTCTTGCCACTCCGATTCTGGCCAGTCCAGTAAGGCAAGCAAAGAAAATAAAAGACATACAGATCAAAAGGAAGAAATAAAGCTGTCTTTATTTGCAGTGATCGAAATTCCCAAAGAAATTACAAAAGAGAAACTTGCCTATAATAAATGAATTCAACAAAGTTTCAGAGCACAAAACAAACCTATCAAAAAAATCACTGTATTTTTATGTATTAGAAAAAAATCACTGTATTTCTATGTATTTCTATGACCCCACAAACACCTAGGTTGAAATATAGAACACCATTTGCAATTGCTCAAAAACAGGAAAATATTTTCTTAAACAGAAAAATATTTAAACTGACATCTACCAACACATATATTGCTCAAGACTATAAAATGCTGATTAAGTAAATCAAAGAAAATCTAAATAAGTTGCAGAGACACGCCACCTTTGTGGATCAGAAGACTTAACACGATAAAATTGACAAAATGTCCATTTACAGGTCTAATACAATTTCTATAAAAATTCCAGCAAGATTTTTTTTGTAGATAGAAACAAGTTATTCTTAAATGCATATGAAAGGGCAAAGGAACAAGAAAAGTAAAAATAATTTTGAACAAGAAAAAATACGAACTACCAGTCCCTCCAGTTTTAAAGCTCTGGGCATCAGTAACCAGTGTGGCAGTGGCAGGAGACAGACAGAACAACACAACAGAAGCCCCACACAGACCTACACAAACACGCCCAGCTGATTCTTTTCTTTATAAAGATGCAAAAGCCGTTCAGCAGAAGAGAGTCTTTTGGCAAACGTGGGAGCAGTTGGACAGCCATAGGTAAAATAAATACGTAAACCTTGACCTAAGTCTCGGACTTTACACAATAATTAACTTAAAATGGATCTTTGTTTTTTCCTTTGCTCTCCAAGAATGAGAAATCTAAATAATATCTTTCCTTTAGATAGGAGAGAAGGAGGAAGAGGATGAAGTGTTGGCTTTCACTATAGCCCTTGGGTGATCCTACCCCTCCCCCCACACACACACAGGTGCACGGTGCGGGGAGTCCTTTTGGGAGGTTTTACCCTTGTATACAGAACTTGGGTTTGCCGTAGATGGCCTCTATCAGTTTAAGAAATGTCCCTTCTATGCCTATTTTATTAAGTGTTCTGATCATGAAAGGATGCTGGATATTATCAAAACCTTTTTCTGTATCGATTGAGAGAATCATATGGTCTTTGTTTTTTATTTTGTTTATGTGATGTACTATATTTATAGATTTATGTAAATTGAACCATCCTTGAGACCTTGAGATAAAACCCACTTGGCGCCATGGTGTATAATTTGCAGAACTTGGGTGTGCAGGATTCAGGCTATTCTGGAAAGCTCTGCAGCATTGTCCTCAGAGGTCACAGAGACTAGTGCTTTTTATAGAATGTACTTCCAGGTGACAGAGATTTTTGGAAGGGTCATGGAGACCCTCAAAGGTACCTTCAAACAGAGAAGTTCTAGTTATGCTCCTGGATAATATTCCATTTAAATGAATGAATCTCTGGTTAGGAGAAGATTCAAAAGCCATTGTTTAGCTAAGGGACTTTGGGCAGGTTACTTCACTTCTCAGGATGCCTGTTTCCTCATCAGTAAAACTGGAATATTTGTGGAGTAATCATCATGAGAATTAAGTGAAATAATGCGTGTAAATGCTTAGCATGGGGCTTGCTATCTGCAAGAGTGAAAAAATGCCAGCTGCTTTCTCTTATTGCTTTTGTAATGATAGTAACTGTTATCTCACTCCCTGGTGTAAAAGAGGTAACGGGACTTTTTCAAGGTCATGCCCCTGTGACCTTGTTGGTGCACAGAGAAAGAGCAAAGGGCTAAGACATATCTGTTAGCAGTTGGGAGGATGCTGAAGACCATTTTCTGATATTTGTCCTTTTTCTGCCTACATGATAAAGCTAATTCAGTGGAGAGAGAGTTGCACTAATGTACACAGCTATGATTTAATAATAAAAACAATGAAAAATAAAATAAAACATCAAAAATATTTAAAAATACAAAAAATAATAAAATAAAAATAAAAAAAAAATTCTCTGTAGGCAGTGAGCAAGGGCTCCCCAACTGTCCTTCACACCCTCTTGTTAAAATCCCCACTCCCTTATTGACCCTTTGGGATGTGGCCCTCTGTGGTTTATTTCCCACCTGGGCATAAGTTTTGATAGCAAAGCTTACTGTTAAAGAACCTTTCTTTGTTAAAAACCAATGTCAATATTATGAATGGGTTATTGATTGAATGTATATTATCCTTCCTAGCCATAGTCAAGTAAGGTCACTCTGAGTCTTGGTTCCAGCGTTTCTAAGACAGAATAAAGTTATCTACCCCACAGGTGGTTAGGAGAAGCAAACAGGATCATGATTTGTTAGCTCTCTGAGAAACAGACATAGGTAAATAAATTTGAGGAGGAGGAGGAGATCATCATTTTTTTAAATTGAAAAACAAATCTATCCAAGAAAAGGATATGGGGAAAATTGTATCATAAACAGGTATTTTTTTTAAAGTTTTACAAGCTAAATAAAGTTTTTAAAGTAAGGGATAGCAGAATAAAATATTTTCCCTCAAAAATCAGTAAAAATGGCTTGGTGCCTATAGCTCAGCTTCTAGGGCGCCCCAGCCACCTACACCAGGGCTGGCAGGTGCAAACTGGGCCTGGGTCTGATAAACCAACAATGACAACTGCAGCAAAACAATAGCTGGGCGTTGTGGCAGGTGCCTGTAGTCCCAGCTATGTGGGAGGCTGAGGCAAGAGGATCGCTTAAATCTAAGAGTTGGAGGTTGCGGTGAGCCGTGATGCCATGGTACTCTACTAAGTGTGACATAGTGAGACTGTGAAAGAAAGAAAAGAAAGAGAGAGAGAGAGAGAGAGAGAGAGAAAGAAATCAGTGAAAATAAAAGTGTAGCATCACCTAAGTTCAAGTACATATTATTAATCACCCATACAGAATTTTAGGTGTGTGTCAACAATGTTTGGACAGTTCCTAAAAAAAAAAAAAAGAAGAAAAAACAAACCCCCTAGCTTTTCATTGTTTTAAATCCATGTAGGTTTAGAATAATAAAGGTTTAGAGATGCAATGTGGTATTTGGTAGATTTTTTAAACTAAAGCTTCAGGACTCTTAGTACCAAGAAATAGAAAATAAACAGAGGACGCTGTCCTGCTTACTGTGCACACATACTCACTGATACTAGGAGAAAAGTGTCTGCTAAGAAATAACTTTTAAACAAAGAAAAACAAGAGTAGCAATTTTATCGAATAACACCCCATTTTCCGCACAGAGCCTCTGACATTTCATACCGTACATCGTTTTCTTTTACATCTCCATTAACTCTGTGAGGCCAATCGCAGCCCATTGTCACAGAGGAGCGAGCCGAGGCTCATGGCAACGAAGTGACCTCTCTGAAATCCCCTAGGTTGGAGGTGGCAGGATGGAGTTTGAACTCAAATTCTTGTCACTGCTTGTATTCGTTAATACAGTGGTTCACTGTCAACGATCGACCGCGTGTGCTTCCGTATGGTACTATATTGTCCTGTGCCTTTTCTATGTTTAGACACAAATACCACTGTGTTACCATCGCCCACAAATTGAGCACAGTGAGGCACTGGACAGGTTTGTAGTACAGGAGCAAGAGGTCCCACGGTGTATCGGGGTGCATGGTTGGCTACACATTCTAGGTCTGGGTGAGCACACTAAAGTTTGCACACCACCACCACCTAAGGATGTCCTACTCAGAGCACACCCCTGTTTTAAGCAATGCATGACTGTAATTAGCACTAGTATCATGTCATCAAATAAAACCCACAGAACTATTGGAAACTTCGAAAGGGTTTTTTTTTTTTGAGACTGAGTCTCACTTTGTTTCCCCCTGTAGAGTGCTGTCACATTACAGCTCATAGCAATCTCCAACTCTTGGGCTCAAGCAATTTTCTTCCCTCAGGCTTCCAAGTAGCTGGGACTAAGGCATCTGCCACAAGGCTCGGCTATTTTTTTAGAGACAGGGTCTCAATCTTGCTCAGGTTGGTTGAAATCCTGAGCTCAGGCAATCCACCCTCCTCAGCATCCCAGAGTGCAGGGATTACAGGTGTGAGCTACCACACCAGCCTCAAAGGGTATTTGAGCCTTCGCTGGTGGGCTCCTTTTTTCCAGGTGGATGTAAGACCACAAAATGCTCAAAATACTTTGGGGCAGGATATGGAATTCGTTTTGTTGAAGTGGGATTTAGGCTTATTTTAGCCCTTTTTCCGTTCTTTCCAAGTTGGCTTTCTGATTGCTACCACTAAATTTCAATGCTTTCTTTTAAGCATGGAGTATGTATTTATCAAAACTAAAAACTGATTTACTACATTTTCATGGACTGTAAATCTCATCCTGGAAACCCCCACATAAGTTAAAACTACCATCAGTGACCCCATAACACTCCGAAGCACATGTATGGAGCCTGGCATAGCCAAGCGTCCCATGGGTTCTAAAAACTGAACTCTGCTCTCTTTCATAATTGTCTAAATCTTGGGTACTGTAAGAAATGGATGGACAAACTGTCTTGAAACCTTTTTTTGTGTTTATTTTAGCAACCTATGAAGTTAGAATTGAAGAACTCCAAAAGGTATTGTTTCTTTTTTCCTTACCAATGTTATAACTCAAATATACAAGTAGTTTACTGACAGTAGTTTCTTTTATAAGGGAAAAAAGATCTTTATTTTTGGTTTTCCTCCAGTTTCTAATGCTTTTCCAGACTTCAGTAATGTCAGAGACAGAAATGTGTCATTGGATGAAAGGACATGGTGCTGATCTATCCCTGGGCCCTGGCCCCTGACCTATAGTGGCCTATACCCATCAAGCAGGCTTTGATAACTGTGCCTTTCATAGAGAAGAGTTCTTTGACACAGTTCAGATTTGTATATCTTTTGCTATCAAGCAAATGACCAGAGCTTCAAGGCACACTTTCTGGGCACCTGCTGAGCATGGCAACAGGTACCACACGGAGGGAGAATAGCAACTTGTGAGGGCCCAGGCAGAGTCATTGCTGACCTCAGTGCCAGCTCCTGGCTATGTAATCTTGAATTTCCCTTTCCTCATCCATTACAGGGGGGCTTATTGTCATCTGGGGTCCTTGTGAGAGTGAAAATAAGATAAATGAGGGTAAACAGTACAGTAGCACCCCCATCGTTGACCACCTCCTTAAATTGACCTAATTTTCAGCTCGGCGCCTGTGGCTCAACAGGCTAGGGCACCAGCCACATACACCCGAGCTGGCGGGTTCGAATCCAGCCCGGGCCCGCCAAACAACAATGACGGCTGCAACCAAAAAATGGCCGGGCGTTGTGGCGGGCGCCTGTGGTCCCAGCTACTTGGGAGGCGGAGGCAGGAGACTCGCTTGAGCCCAG
>CAUYON010208241.1:0-29708 GCA_963573935.1 Arctocebus calabarensis
TATATAGTGATCAAGAAAATGCCATGAAGGCTAACTGTAACAGTACGATCAAAACATTTCTGAATGTATATGAATCGTGCCCTATGATTGCACCAATGTACAGAATTATGATTCAATAAAATTATTAAAAAAAAAAAAAAAGTGAAACATAGAATTAAGACCCAGCAATTCCACTCCTAGGTATAAGTGTATGTCCTAAAGAATTGAAATCAAGTGCTCAAACAAAAACCTGAACACACACATATTCAAAAAACCTGGTACATAAATGTTCATGGCAGCACTATTCTTAATTGCCCAAAGATGGAAACTACCAAAGTGTCCATTAATGGGAGAATGGACAAACACAGGTAGTGTATCTATCCAGTAGAATACTATTCAGCCATAAACAGGGAGGAAGTAGGGAAGCACGCTAGGACTAATGAGCTTTCAAAACACAGAGTTAAGTAAAAGAAGCCAGGCATAAAACACAATGTATTATGTGACTCCATCTATGTAAATGTTCAGAATAGGCAAATCTACAGAGACAGAAAGTACTCAGTGTGAGTGAAACTGAGAGAAATGGGGGATAGTGGAGTGGTGGCGACAGCTAAAGGTACAAAGTGTCTCTTTGTGGTAATAAAAACATTCTAAACTTGTGTTCATGGGCCCATGGTGGCAGCTTACACTTGCAATCCTAGCACTCTGGGAGCCCAAGCTCAGTGGATTGCTTGAGCACATGAGTTTCAGACCATCCTGAGCAAGAGTGAGACCCTCGTCTCTAAATAAAAAAAAAAAAAAAATCCAGAAGTCGAACCTATAGTTATAGCTATTCGGGAGGCTGAGGTAAGAAGATCCCTTGAGTGCAAGAGTTTGAGGTTGCTGTGAGCCATGACGTCACAGTACTCTACGGAGGGTGACAAAGTAAGACTCTATTTCCAAAAATAAAATAAATAAAATAATATCAATAGTTGCGCATATAGCTATTAAATTATAGGCCTTAAATGGGTGAATTATAAAGTATGTAAAATTTATTATTTTACCTCAATAAAGCTGTTGGGGGGAGTTAAAAATTAAAAAACAAAAAACAAAAAAACAATGTCCCAGGAACTTAGCAAACTTCTGCTGGATCCAGTATAGGTAATAACCAGAGGTGACCACTCTGATGCTGAAGTTGAAAAAAAACAAAACAAACAAAATTTGGGGGCGGCACCTTTGGCTCAGTGGGTAGGGCACCAGCCCCATATACCAAGGGTGGCAGGTTCCAACCCGGTCCCGGCCAAACTGCAACAAAAAAATAACCGGGCATTGTGGAGGGTGCTGTAGTTCCAGCTACTCAGGAGGCTGAGGCAAGAGAATCGCCTAAGCCCAAGAGCTGGAGGTTGCTGTGAGCTGTGATGCCATTGCACTCTACTGAGGGTGACAAAGTGAGACTCTTGTCTCCAGAAAAAAAAAACTGGGAGTGTGTCAGGCAAAGAAGGAAAGGTTGGAAAATCACGTTTGAAGCCCAGGAGGCAGTGAATGGCTTTCACATCTGAAACACTAAGACTTTGGAAGGGAGTTGGAAGCATGAGGAACATGTCAGGAGAATGGGACTGGGTAGGGACCACCATGGCGTCTGTAATAACTGACCCAGAATATCAGAGTAGTCTGGAAAGTGGCTTCAGAGTGACTCTGTCACTCACTGGGCATGTGAGCAGGCAAATTATATAACCTCTCTAAGCATCTATTCTCTGAAAGATGGAAACATGCATTATACCCACCTCACAAGATGCTTTGAGGATTTAATGAAGCAATGTAGGTAAAGCAAATAATACAGAGCCTGACAAACAGTAGACAGTCAATAAATATTAACTCTTCAAGCGTGTTGGAAGCCAGGAGAGTTTAAAATGAAAGATTTCCAGTTATCAACAGAATGTTAGAGCAGATGATGAAGGTTTCAAGCTTTTTGAATTTTTGAGTTATTTATACACATTACCACTAATTTAACTTCCACTGATCCATCAAGACATACACATGATTTCGTAAAAACCTCTGGAGAATTATGGTAAATGTCTTCTAGACTGATGATACTGACCTAGCCTCAGTAGCTTAGGGTTAGCCATAAAAACAAATTCTTATTGCCATGATATTCTAATTAAATATCCCAAACTTTATTCCAGGTATACACCATCCAATATTGGCAGAGCTAATTCAGCCCAGAACACTCTAGCCAGTAAACAATAAATTCTCAGAAGTCAAAATTTCCATTTACACCTGTAAACAGAAAATTCAATTTAATGCAAATTGTTAAATAATAAGACCAGTGGGCAATGAACCATACTAAACACATCATATGAAATGGATCAGTCATGCAGCATGGTGACCAGGAAAGAAATCTGTGACATGTTCTGTAGCTAAAAGGGCTGTGCTTACTCATATTCGTGCGCACACGCAGGGTGCAAAGCGCTACCACAGAGATGCAGTGTGCATCTGGAAATGCGGGATCCTGAATGAGAGGCTGGTGACATTCCTCTGTATTTAAACCTTTTGCTCATCTTCCATGGGATCATCTAACCATAAAGAGTGCCGTTTTATATAGTGCTTGGCAGTACAGTTGTTAGGAAGAGGAATCTTGCAGACAGCTTCACTGAAGCTAGAAATCATTAAGGAGTGGACTGGAGCGTGCTGTTTATTGAGACCTCCTCCCTGACAGAGTTAAGAAGTCTCAGTCCACAAATGTAAAAATTAGCAAAATATCTACAGACTTTTTCTACTTGTGAGACACACAAGATCAAAATAACTCGATGTAGAGATCACTTTTCCTACCATAATCTGGACAACAGATTTCCCTTAGGCTTAGAGATTTGGGGGACCATTAAGGTTCTGGATACAGGATGTATCTGGAAAGCAAGTGACTTGAGAGAAAACTTTGGATGAAAATATTTTTGATTTTCAATTTTTTTCAGCTTTCTCTGTCTTTTTTCTTTAAATAAACCACCAAGTACCTCAACTTGGAAACAATTTAAAAGATAAAAATACATGGATAATCTTTAACTATAGTCCCCTAAACATGGACAGTTATAAAAACAAAGCAAAATCCTTAATGTTGATGTAATACTTTTGCTATTTGTGTTCCCAGTGTCTAAAGAGTGTGCAGACCAAAATGTCAAGCACATTTCAGAAACAAATTACTTCTGTTTCTTAACATGTGTTTGTAAAGTGCCTATTTGCCTGAAGCTGAGCAATTTCACAGGACTTGGGACTTCCAGGGCTAAAACCAGTAAAGTTCAAGGTGAGCAAAAGCCAAGTTGGTCACCCTAAGTGCTTGTCAATAAAAAACTAAAACTGCAGTGTAATCTCAAAATGCACATCAAACCAACACAAGTAGATTGAATTAATTTTAAAATAATACCATTAAAAACACTTACATACAAAATAATGTATAATTTAAGTTATACATTAATCATTCTTTAATTCTCCCTACCATCCTTTATTTCTATCAACTTCCTTGACTCAATCGAATCTTAAAGGAAGTTGTCGGGTATATTTTCTAATCAGAAGGTCCCGGAGCTCAGTACCCATAGCTAAGTGGTTAGAGTGCCAGCCACATACCTGGAGCTGGTGGGTTCAAACCTGGCCAGGGCCTGCTAAACAACAATGACAATAATAATTAAAAAATAGCCAGGTGTTGTGGTGAGCGCCTCTAGTCCCAGCTACTTGGGAGGCTGAGGCAAGAGAATTGCTTAAGCCCAAGAGTTTGATGTTGTTGTGAGCTATGACACCACTGCACTCTTCCGAGGATGACATAGTGGAGACTCTGTCTCAAAAAAAAAAAAAAAAAAAAAAAGAAGGTCTCAGGGTCAACCTAAGAACTTTCTTCAGGTCCATTGATCCTCAGTCATTTGGAGAGTTTTGAAAACAAAATATATTTTTAATGTAAAATCACTGATTTTTTAAATAATTTAAATCAACTTTATATTAATCTGGAATATTGGTAGGAAAAAGGAAATAAAAAGATTATCTGAACCATGGCCTTAACCCAACCTAAATAAATGATTGTAACCTCATCTTTATTACAACAATTGAGCTTTGCATTTTCTTCTTGACAAGAGAAGTCTTATTAAATGAGACTAACATAATAAAAGTAAGAAAGTTTTTATATTTACCCACCTTAATCACTCCCTACTTACTTCTTCATTTCTTGAAGAAAAATTATAATGAACAGTTGTTTCTTTCTAAATTCATAATAGGTAATTTGTTTTCTCATTTAATTTCTTTCCAATTTCCAGTGTCATCCACTGTAAATATTTTATTATCAAAATATTTTTATATAATTAAGAAATAGTAGTAAGGTAGGATTACTTTATTCAAAGATCTACAGACATATGGAAAAGGGTGCAAATAACCAAATAAGCCCATTGAGTAAAACATAAAAATGAGTTTAGGAGACAGCTGGACATGTTTATGCAGGCAAAAGGGGTTGGAAGATAGACTGACAACACAAAGAGGTGTGTTGCAATGAACTTGAAGGAGACAGGCCATTGGGCCAACCATCCCTTTTCTATCCAGGAATTCCTTATGTTCCCATTAGTGTCTCACATCTGGACAGCTGCATTATTAAAATTTGGACCAAAACTTGAGTCAACAAGTGAGTATGGTGTCTCAGTTTCTCAATTTCATTCTTCCTTTACATATTAAATACACACACAGACATACACAGTTTTGTTCAGGGAAGTATTTCATGTCCAGATGTCAGATTTTTGTGACTCGTGGTCAGGAATGAGGAAAAGGCTTTGTGAACAAGCTTGTTCTGATCATGTCAGAAGGATACAAGCGCATGTTCGTGGCACTTCACTTTCATAAATAGAACATTCTAAACTGTCCTTGGAATGGCCACCTTCAGTACTGAGGCAGGCCTCAAGTTTCCACAGGCAACTTTCTTTGTAAGAGAAAATGTTTTAAGGGTTAGAGGAAAAGGTCAGTTCTCTTCATTCCTTTATCTTTCCTAATCTTTTAAAATATGCCATTAGGAAAGATTTGAGAGGGGATTGGTTAGAAGCCAGAAGTCTCGCTGACCCTTTCAGTCACCACATTTCTTGCCTTGGGAACTGGCTGAGCTTTTGAACGCTTTCGCATTTTGGCTGATGTGATAAGAGCGCAGCCTGCATCTGAGCATAAGTGCCAAACACCTGTATTAGCAGTTTATAATTAACAGGCACTCCCATCTCCTCCTCTTGCTTGTCCTAAATCTACATCCCATTATATTGGTACCATTTCCTTTTATTCATATAAATGAAGCACCCGAGAAGTGAAGTGACTTGACCAAAATCATTTGCCCAAGGGATAAGTTAAAACCTGGGCAGCCTGGCCCAGTCTATTTTTGAAATACACCTGGGGACATAGGTATAAGAATAAATTTACATTCAAGCAGAAAATAAAGTTCCATCTTTTATGTGCCTTTTTTTGAGACAGAATCTCCTTCAGTCACCCTAGAGTAGAATGCCATGGTGTCATAGCTCACAGCAACCTCAAACTCTTGGGCTCAAGTGATCCTCTTGTCTCAGCCTCCCGAGTATTTGGGACTACAGACATTTGCCATTATGCTCACCTAGTGTTTCTATTTTCAGTAGAGACAGGATCTCACTCTTGCTCAGACTGGTCTTGAACTCCTGAGTTCAAACAATAGAGCAGCCTCAGCCTCCCAAAGTGCTAGGATTACAGACACGAGCCACCCTGCCTGGCCTTTATGTGATTTTTAAAAATAAAGTTGACACCTATGGCGCATCTTAGAAGGGTACAGGCAAAACTTACTAAATGCAGAATGCAAATGTCTTCATACAATAACTAAGAAAATGCCATGAAGGGTATGTTAAACAGTTTGATGAAAATATTTCAGATTGTATATGAAGCCAGCACATTGTACCCCTTGATTGCACTAATGTACGCAGCTATGATTTAATAAAAATAAATAAATAAATAAAAATAAAGTTGAGTAAAAATATAAATAATGACCTTTCATCCATTGGGTCCACTTCTAAAGATACCAATCCATTGGCTCGGCGTCTGTGGCTCAACGTGCTAAGGCGCCAGCCACATACACCTGGGCTGGTGGGTTCGAATCCAGCCCAGGTCCGCCAAACAACAATGATGGCTGCAACCAAAAAAAATGGCCAGGCGTTGTGGCCGGCACCTGTGGTCCCAGCTGCTTGGGAGGCAGAGGCAGGAGACTCTCTTGAGCCCAGGAGGACTTGGAGGTTGCTGTGAGCTGTGATGCCATGGCACTCTATCCAGGGTGACAGCTTGAGGCTCTGTCTCAAAAAAAAAAAAAAAAAGGATCCCAATCCATTGCCTGATAACACCATATAAAAGCATGTCATTTAGTTATTTTAAGTAAATAAAGTTTTTTTTGTAAAAAATTAATAGATTCACTAATTAAAGAAGACTTTAGAGTTAATCACATTTTTTTATTTTGGTTAAGAAAAATGTACCAACATTAGAGCCAATATGTAAATCAAAATATTGAAGTTATTTGTTTATACAGTAGAACCTGTGTAAGTTGACCACCCATGGGACTATAACAAACTGGTCCAAATATGGAGGTGGACCTAGGAATTAGGAAGTAGGCCCACTGTACTGATACATACATACAGTTGCTGTTCTAGTCTATGAAAATTAGGTCAACTTAAGGAGGTGATCAACTATGAAGGTCCTACCATATTTATTTTAATTTCAACCATCATACCTTCTGCAGCAAAAAGAACAAGTCTCACCTCTATATAATGAGCTGACAATTACTAAAAATAACATTTTCCCAACAAAAGTCAAATACACATTCAAAAGTTATTAATAGCTCTTGTGCCAACAGAACCTTCATTCAATATTTGGGCATAACAGATAGTATTGGAATACAGATGACATAGAAAGGGGTAATGGTGGCAGGAAGAGGAGGTGAGGAGGGAGAAAAACCACTGCACTAAGCCTGAGGAGGACCCAGGTACCCTAAACTCCCTAAAGGAGCATCCCCTAGACCCCCAGGCCCTCCTGATGTCCTCATTGTATCTGCCGTGGCACCCATTCTGCACTCTGGCTCCCTCTTGGAACAAGTACCCTGGCCTGAGCCCTAGTCTGAGGTTGTTCCCCTGATAATCTGTCTAGTCCTTGCCAATCTCTTATCAGAAGCTAGTTCTTGTTCATGAGACCAAACAGCTGAGTCGGGTACTATCGCAACTGAGGCAGAATCCGAAGCAAGTAAGAGACACCTCCTCACACTGACAAGAAGGGCTTCTATGCATCAGAATTAACCCTTGGGTACTGAGCCTCTTGAGAACAGAGTTCACCCAAGCCCTTTAGCTACTATCATTGGAACAATTGGCCTCTCCCCTCTATCCCCACCCCGAACCCCTCTCTCTTGCAGCCTATTCTGAGGTCCCAACATGCCTTTAGCCGAAGCCTGGAAGGATTATAACACATCATAGGTGATTTAAACTGATTTCAGTGGTGATTGATGGATTCCAAGGACCTGACCTTCTGTGCATTAGGAAGATTCACTCTCGCCTTCACTTTATTCTGCAGCTATCATCTGACTAGATGGGCCTGCCTCCTATACTCCCAACAGCATTCATCACACACTGTCTGTCTTCCCCCCGGCCTGCAAGGAACAGGTCTCACTCCATCACTGTTCTTTCCTTACTTCCAGCAAGGATCCCAACACATAGAAGAGAATTAACAAGCCCTTGCTGAATGAATAAATATATGATACATATGTGTAATTGTCAAGTATTTCATTAGCTTGGGAAATAAAGTACCCCATCTCATATTTGATTGGCTGATAATATTGATAATACTGATGCATTAACCAGCACATTTACATTAATTTTAATATATTTATTCGTGGAATCATACTTTGGAAAACTACTTAACAAAGTCCTGGGAATAGGAAAAATGAAGATTATAACTATCTTTGCATTCAGTTGTTGCTTTAAAGTACATGCAAAATTTATTTCGTTATTATTATTAGATCATAACTCTTTGTATTCCTGGCCACTCAAAACTAAGTTAAAGCACAATTATATTAAATAATATGTTGCACCTACAATTTTAACTGCTGTAAAATGTTTCTCCATTCAAAAGAGTGTTTGCTAAACTTGCTCTGTAAAATTCTGAGTAAAGAGAAATAAAAAATAGCCTTTTGCTAAGAAGTAGCATTTCAGTCAACAACAGAACTGCAAAAACAAAAATACATTTTCCTTGATGTCCACACTTATTGAAAACAATTCTAGAAAATTACGTGTAACCTGTTCAGTTAATCTCATTATGTTTACTTAAAACTAAGAATTTTGTAAATTTATCACAAAAGGAGCAATTAAATGGTTAGTGTCTATGGGATTCCTATTGCCCCTCCTCTCTTAACACACATAAACCCAGTACTATCTTCCAATTTCACTACCAAGTTGCCCTCTTGAACAACTGTATTCATGATTTGATGTCTTTGTGCACCAAGGAAAAGTAACAAAGCAGTTATGAAAAAGAAAGGGAAAAACAGAAATAATTCCTTCAGGTTTCTCTCCTAAAATCCAGGCTAATTTGCAAATATGTATTCATACATGATTTCTCTACATAAAAACTGGGTCAGTACTAAACGGAGTCACAGGACTCTGAGTTCAATTTGTACTTGAACAGCAGCCACAAGTGACTAGAGCCAGTCTATTCAAAATTCTATTTTCTCACCTGCCACATAAGAATAATATTTTCCCTTTATCAGTTTCACAAAGATGCTTCCATATCTGAAATAGGCTTGGGACTCCAAAATGGGTTTAATTATTACTCCATCAAAATCTTAATCCTCTTCATTTCCAAACTGGACATAATAATATCTAAACCTTGAACATTTCCAGGGGCAATGGCTCATACCTGTAATCCTAGCACTCTGGGAGGCCTCAGCAGGTAGATTACTTGAACTCAGGAGTTCAAGCCCAAGCAAGACTGATACCTTGTCTCCACTTAAAAAAAGAAAAACTAGCGGAGTGTGGTTGGGCATGCCTATATACTTCTAGCTATTTGGAAGGCTCAGGCAAGAGAATTGCTCAAGCCCTAGAGTTTGAGGTTGCTGTAAGCTGGGATGCCATGGACTCTACCCGGAGCCACAGAGCAAGACTCTATCTCAGAAAAACAACACCACCACCACCAACAACAAAAAAAAAAGAACCTTGACCGTTTACTGTAAGGATCAAATGAGATCAGGCATGTGAAAAAGCTATGAAGTTTGAAAATGTTTAATATGTAAAACATATTTTTATTTTAATGCCTTTGCAAATGTGCGTCTAAACCAATGCAGGTTATTTAAAAACACAATGAGACACTTCCAACTTTTGAGGTTCCTATCACAATTAAGTGAGAGAATGCTGTAGCCTTCCCGTGGCTAAATGCACTGTCAGCAGAACACGGAGTTGTTAGTTCAGTGGTGAAAACCACTTTGCACAGGGAGTTCTTAGTTCAGTGGTGAAAATTAGTTTGTTCCATGACGTTCCTACTCAATTCAAAGTATTTTTAACTGTCCACTATTCCCTAAAGACTTGAAAGAGTTGAGCATATAAAGTTGAAATGAGACTGTCCCTAGCCTCAGAGAGGCTGCGTTCTAGTTAAAAGAAGGCCTACAAAGGAATGATTGCTGTACAAAGTATTAAGTCCTCTGAGGGCACAAAGCCAGCCTGGACTTCCAGAAGATGACATGTGAGCTGGGTTAAGGAATGAACAGGATTCAACCACATGAAGGGGGTAAGAAAGAGAATTCTGGGCAGAGTGAGGAGTATAGGCAAAGGCCCTGACACTGGGAAAAAAACATGCTTTGTTTGGGGAAAGATATAAACAACATCACAAAAGTGGTATCTGCCATTTGAAGAGTGGTGGGAAAGGAGGCAAAGATAGGAAAATGTCCCATTTCATGCCCTTTTGCTAAAGAACCTATGGTTTGTCAAGTGGACACTACGCTTCTCACACTGGGGCACTCAATCCCTGGGGACAAGTATGTTTAACATGGCTCAAACATGGCTTGTGTCTCAAATTTACCCAACACTATGGAAGAGAATCAAAGCTGAAGAACTACTAATTCAAAACAATGTTCGTAAGTATTAAAATACCTATCCTTAGGGTCACCTTGACAGAAAAGTTTGAAAAGCACAGCCGCTGTATAACAGGGAACCACTGATGGTTTTACAGTCATCAGTGACCGCATAGGACAGATGTTTTAAATCACTCACTTATCCACTCTGGCAATGGCGTGAGGGTGGAAGGACTGGGGATGGGAAGGCCAGTCAGAAGGGGGCACAGTGTTCCAGGTAAGACGCGGTGAGTGGCTGACATAAAACAAGGATGTGAGTGTGGAGGACGGCAATGCTTTGAGGAGAGGTCAGGTCACTAGCGGTGTGGAGTGCCTGAATTCAGAAGTTAAGGAAAAGACAGGAGACACATATCAGGCCAGCGTTTGACGGACAGTGCTGCCATTGAAAAACTTGGGAGTATATGGGAGAGAGTGAAAAGTTAGAAGCTTCACCTTTGAACATGTGAATGTCTGCATTCTATGGAACTCCAAGTGAAGAGGCTGGGAATCCATCCTCATTGTCTTCTCTGATTCTTGCTGTGAAAAATCTCAAGCGCTTGTAAGGTAGTTAGAATTGGAGGGGCATTTTGCTTTATTTCCTTTTCACCCTTCAGTGGCCATCTCTAGAGTTCATATAGACTTTGCTCCTTCATTGTTTTCTCCTGGGTCTGTGCATATCTATGGCAGAGCAGTAACTCCTTGGGTGTGATTTTCTGAAAGAAGCTTTGATCCACTAGGTTCTACATAGTTTCTTGGTTTTCTCACCTTTCTCCATAGAAACACCACATGTCGCTGACAATATAGATGGCTCAAAAATAAGTAACTTAGAAGAATTCAGCATCATATCACTTGTCAATCCCCTAGCCTCTTGAGTCTCTATTTTTGAACTTTGTTTCACCCTTAACTATTTTTTTTTTATCAATTGCAATCCTATTCTCCTGATCTCCCAGTTGTAATAAAACAGATACTGATCTCAGGTGAGGAATAAGCAACAGAACCAGATGAACTCACAAGACAAAAATCATGTTATCTCTATTCTCCTGTTTTCATGCAAATGTCCCCCATAATTAAATCAGGAAAAAAATGTAGCAAAAACATATCAGCCAAATGGTTTCAAAATTTCAGAAGAAGCTGTAAATGTGGTTCTTTTTAGAAGATCAGGTTCTAACTAGAGTAGGAGAAAGGGTAGCATTTGTTCTGATGAAGCAGTTTTTAAATTCTTGTCAGTGATTTGAAGAGAGATAACTGATGCATGTTGAAGAAGCCTGCAAGATTTTTAAATAGTTCGGACGCTACGGGGAGCATTTTTTTTTTTTCTTAAAGCAATGTACTCAGAAGTGTTGGCAAGATTTTATTTGAATGTAGCAGTGCTTATGTGAAGAAGTTATTTTGAATTACCCTAGTATAAATATGTATGACATTATTTGTATTGAAAATTTCCTTTGCAAGTGAGCGAATGAGGGAGTGTTATATCTCTATTACTTTGTAAATGATTTAGGTATTTCACCTTGGAAATAAAATATCATACCTATAACTCAAAAGTAATATCAGAATTCTCTTTGTGCCCACAGGTGATTTTTGCACCTACATCAGTGCCTTTTATTTGCCGAGTAGTACAAACAGTATGTGTTACCTTAAGTCTGGGCTTTGTATATAGCATTTACACATACATGCATTCATTCATTTATCAGAAATTTATTCAGCCCCTTCCTGTATCAAGCACTTTGCTAGGCACTGGGTATACAGCAATAGTATCAAACCATCCATCGTAACATACTTCAGGCAAACATTCTGTTTCCTCCAGGCAATTTTTTGTAGTACAGTGACTATTTCAAATCCTTGGGGTCATATTTTAGTATTTAAAAGCTAAGCCTGTCAGGTTGATAAAAATATCTCAGATTGCATGTGAAGCCCCCACACTGTACCCGATGATTGAACTAATGTACACAGCTATGATTCAATAATAATAATAATAATAGTAATTTAAAAAAAAAAAAAAGCTAAGCCTGTTGAATGCCCTGGACAAGCCTTACCCTGAAAGTTAGTTTTCCCTCTGAATAGAGACCATTAAACTAAAAGTGAGAAAAGGGGAAAGCCCCCAAGACATAGGGCCTAGAACCCAGGGAAGCAAGAAGAGGAAGGGAGGGGGGTTAGACAGTCAAGACACAAACGTCTCCCCTTAACACCTGTGGACTGCCAGGTGCTGTTCTACTTAAAAGAGAAACTGCTGACAGGAAAATCAGCCAGCCAGTTAGCTGTTCATTTACTTAAAGAAGGAAAAGCAAAACTGCTCACCTTCTCTGTTTTCCTTCTTTAGCTATCGCGTGCGGTTGAAGGGGAGAAGATCATTTATCCTAAATGATTACTTTACACATGCCTTCAAAAGCAAACCATACCTTTACTAGTTTGCTTCATTTTCTCCTTATTTCTTTCCTTCATATTTTAATACTATATTTATTTAAAAATATAAATGTTCAGAATCATTTAAAGAGTAAGGCAAATACATAGATGCAATTCTGCATCTGCCTGTTTGATTCTTTTTTAGGCTATGCATAAAAGTGACAAGGAAAGGGGGTAATAAAATAGTTTGTGTCATATTATAATAAGGAATGTAACTTTATAAACAAGAGGTGGTGTCTAAGCATCAATGGTCCCTGTCAGCTACCCTCTGTTTTATACCTTCATATTTCTTAATTTATTTCAGATTAATATGATGGTACAAATGGTTAAGTTACATTGTTTTTGAGGTAAAGTTCAAGTTCTGTCTGCTACTCTCATTCCTATATCAAGTTATAAGTTTAAAGTGCAAGATCATATTCAGAGTTTATATCCCTCAAGAGTTTCTTACTGGATGACAGATTATAAATATTATAACAGTGCCTATTATTAGGCACTGTTCCAGGGTTGTGAAAGACATATCAGTGATAGATCACTTTCTTTCACCTTGTTTTTTCAAATAAATCACTATTTGGAGATCCTAAACGAAGTAAAAGTTTAAAAACCCTCCATGTGATGGTGCTCTGCCTCAGGATCTTAGAAGCATTGCTTTGCCTCAAATTTAAAGTCCAGTGGGATTTCAAATGACATTTGTAACCAAATTTCACCTAACCCTGAACATTATCTTCTTCGTGAGGAGCCTAACTTCAACATAGATCATTTTTACAGAATGACTACGACAAAACCATTATGAATAGTTTTTCAATATCCCATATGTACATTAAATGATTATAGGTAATAATATAGCACAGGACTATGCTGATTTCTCTAAACTGAAACTTCAAATACTTAGCAGATAGATTCATTAAGCTTTAAAAGATTGCGATTTTAATTGTTTTAAGAGGCCAAATATTTTCTGGAAACTCTCGGCTTTGTTCTGTCCCTTTTGTCTGGAAGGGTACTAGCTGAGTGCCAAGAACAGCAGGTAAACCAGCTTCCCACAACCCAGAAAAATTACGCCTTTGCCACAGGAGCCATACTTATGGCTCCACAATGGCCAGGGAAAAACCGAATAGGAACAGATTTTTTTGCATGTGTAGCAAAGTTAGTTCCAGAGAGAGAGAAAGAAGCCTGGTTTGCACTGTAGCAGAACCACTGGAACAATATGCTCCCTGTGTCCACAGCCCAGTCTTCCCCTGACACCCTCCTTTCTAGGGCATAGGGTAGAAAAGTCACAGACACAGTAGATGATGCCAGGGCCTGCTGACACAACCCTACTCCCAAATTTGTAGGCAGAAAAGTGAGACAATATTTGTACTATATACAAATAACTACTGTTTTAAAGCAGATAATTCCAGTGCTAAACTGGAGAGTGGAAAAAAGATAATGCAGGCAAACTTCCTTAGGTGTATTCCATCCCTTCTCTGCTTCCCAAGTCCTTTAAGCTTCTGAAGTTTTGACGGGAGTAGGGAAAGAGTTTGAACAGTATTTACAACCTCTGCTTTTTACCTTGGATAAATAGGATCTCTGATACTTCTTGACCACACTAAGCTTATTCCAAGAGTGACTTTTTCTGTAACAGGTCATATAGAGGGAATTTGCTGGGAGAATTTTTCCCTTACAATTGCAAAGGGAAGTGTGAAATACATCATCAAATTTGATCTCATCTAATTTTATCTCAGCTGCTTAATTGCAATGGGTATAATCATAAGCACCTCACTTTTTCTACTATGAGCAATTTACTCTCCCAACTTTCTTATCAGTAAAAGTAAATTCCGTATAATACAGAAATGAGTTAAATAATTCCTAATAAAATCATGAAATTATTCAAGAAATTAAAAAATAAAATTATTTAAAATTATAAAATAATATAAACATTTAAAAGACATGTTACATTCACTTTAGTCATTCATAATTTAACTTTATATATTTCTCAGGTAATTCAGGAGTAGGAATTGCTATCTATTGAAACACCTGTGTAGTGCCAGACATTTTGCATATGTAAATCATAATTTTTTCATTGCAACCAGCTTGAATCTAAGTACGCTTTTGCTCATTAAAAAAAAAAGGTTCACAGAGGTTAAATAACTTGTTCACCATACACAAGTAGCGTTCAAAAAGCAGAAAGTCCACCAGTAATCCTTGCACTTTGGGAGGATGAGGTAGAGGGAGTTGCTTAAATTCAGGAGTTTGAGACTGGCCTGAGCAAAAGTGAGGCCCCATCTCTACTAAAAATATAAGAAGGCACAGTGGCTCACGCCTGTAATCCTAGCACTTGGGAGGCCGAGGTAGGTGGATTACCTGAGCTCATGGGTTCAAGACCAGCCTGAGCCAGAGAAAGACCTCATCTCTAAAAATAGCCAGGCATTGTGGCGGGCACCTGTAGTCCCAGTTACTTGGGAGGCTGAGGCAAGAGAATCACATGAGGCCAAGAGGCTGAGGTTGCTGTGAGCTATGACACCACAGCACTCTACTAAGGGCAACAAAGTGAGACTCTGTCTCAAAAAAAAATGGAAGAAAGCCAGGTGCCATGTCTCACCTCTGTAATCCTAGCACTCTGGGAGGCCGAGGCAAATGGATTGCTGGAGCTCAGGAGTTCAACAATAGCCTAAGCAAGAGCAAGACTCTGTCTCTTAAAAAAAAAAAAAAAAAATCTAGCCAGGTGTTGTGGTGGGAGTCTGTAGTCCCAGCTACTTTGGAGGCTGAAGTAAGAGGATCACTTGAACCCAAAAGTTTGAAGATGCTGTGAGCTGTGATACCATGGCACTCTGCCTGCCGAGGATGACAAAATGGGACTCTATCTCAAAAATAAACAAATATGTTTAAAAATAAAAATAGAAAAAAAAAAGAAAACAAACTAGCTGGGGCTATGGTGGGCACCTGTAGTCCCAGCTACTCAGGAGGGTGAGGCAAGAAAATCTCTTACACCCAAGAGTTTTAGGTTGCTATGAGCTGTGATGCCAGGGCATTTACCCAGGGTGACAGAGTGAGACTCTGTCTCAAAAAGAAACAATCAAAACAAACAAAAAAGAAAAAAAGAAAAATAAGCTTCTCCCAAATTTCTCTCATCTAAATGCTCTACTATACCACTGTGTGCACTGTCCCTTAGTCCTGCAAGTTAAATAAACTTAACTTGGAAAAAACAGAAAGAAAGAAGGAAGGAAGGAAGGAAATTCAAGTCCAGTTTGTCTAATTCTAAAGCCTACAGGGTGGCACCTGTGGCTCAAAGGAGTAGGGCGCCATCCCCATATACTGGAGGTGGTGGGTTCAAACCCAGCCCTGGCCAAAAACTGCAAATAAATAAATAAATAAATAAAGACTACAAATGTATTTTGCTATCACTAAGGAAAATATAAAGAATGTAGTGTCAAAAACACTGAAATTCAATTTCCAGGCAGCAAGTGCTTAAAGAAGTTATATAAGAAATAAAAACTCCATTGTGCCCCATGATTGCACCAATGTACACAATTATGATTTAATAAAAATAAGAAAAAATTAAAAAAAAAGAAAAACTCATCTGTGGTATCCCTGGATCATGAAGTGTCCTTCATCACTCACTTGTCCTGTGCTTGGACCCAGGGCTAGGGCTGGGGTGAACTAGCAAGAACTTCCTATGGGACCTTTTCCTGAGTGTGTGTTGGTGGGGGGAAGGGCTGGAGAGTAGATGGGACCAGAAAACACACTTTATCTGTGAAACCAGAGGTACCGAAGCCAGAGAAGCTTTGGCTCAAGGACTTAAGCCAATATTGTAAGTGGAAAAATGAGCCTAAGTGTTAGGTGCAAAAGGCAAAATAAGCCAGACACAGAAAAACAAGGAAAAATCACAGCATCCAGGAGGAGTGGAAGTGGGTCACAAAGCAGTGTGCAAAGTGGGTGGGCACAAGTGGTTGTGAAGGACAGCTGCTGAAAGCGAGAAGTTAGTGGATGTCACTGGAACATGGTTTTGGCTGGGGGCTGGGGTCAGGGGACCTGGCAGATTCAAAGACCCAGAAAGAAGCAGACACTGGAATTCTAGGGAAAGTCATTGACTGTCCCTAGGCCACAATTTTCTCATCTAATAAAATGGAACCAATTGTGACCCCTCAGATCTACCATCAGAATTAAATGACATGTGAAGAAATTCAGCATTGTGCCAAGTCCAAGGAAGCAGTTTTTTTCCTTAGCTGTGATTATCTTATAGTTGTGATTGCCATGGGGATGACGATGATTTTTGAGAGTAAGGTTTTCACATTTAAGTACCTTAAAGAAGGCAAGAAGAAAAAAAAATCACCCTTAGAATGGTAAAAAAATTAGAACTGAGGACAGTATGAAGCTTATAGTTTTGACCTTCCAACAGAGTAAGGAGTATTAAAGAAGACCTTGAAGCAAGCATGAAGTGGTTTCCAGGTCACTAGACAATTGGTAGGTGCAAACCATTTCTGGTCCCATTCCCAGGGGAAAAAATAAGGTACAGGCCACTCCTGATACCCTGTGCTGATGTCCAAATGACCTTTTGGGTAGTTCTGACCTGCAGAGATCATGGAATAAATCATTTGAGAAAAGAAATAATTAATGGACCCTTTAAGAACTACAGATATAAGTATTTTGAGAAGTCAAAGCCATCAGTGTTAGTATTAGATATCACAATAGTTTTTCCCCCTAGTATTTGCATTGATTTTTCAGTTTCACATCAAAAAGAAAATCTGGCCTTGTGGATGCAAACCCCAGGATAGCTACAGTTCCAAAAAGGAATGCTCAGTTCATTATGAACAGTCTTAAAGCAAATAGTACTATGACAGCCAAATTCCTAGTCTTCAAATTTGTGAGTTTGCCCCTTTTTCCACAAGTCTTACTCAAGACCACTTCTGAGCTTTTACGAATTTAACCCTTCGATTCAAAGACAATAAGTAATGAAAGAACATAGGAAACTTCGAGTTCATATGTTTGGACTAAATTCCATCTCAAAAGAAGTCTAACATTTATAATCAAATTGTGAGCCTATTGAATACGATAAATTAACTGCTAAACTAACAGAAAGGAAATACTGTATTTATTTTCACTTCAGCGGCTACACATCCTTTGAATAGTTCTAAAGAATCATAAACCATCCATAAATTCTACGATGCTTTCCATTTTCTTTCTTCACTTAACAGTACTCATTTTTCAATTAAAAAAAAGTGAATGTCACTAAAAGATATATAGTTGCTTTTAATAATCAAGATTAATATATGCTGTCTTTAGCTGACCTATATTTTCCATGTTATTTGTTCCACCTTTCATTATAATAATAATGGTTTCACATATAACTTTATTTAATTCTCAATAAAATCCTAAAGAATAGTCATTATTAGTGTACCCACATTGTAGAGAAGGAAACAAGCTTGGAGTAGATTTCTTGTAGTCACATAGGTAGTAATTTACAAGGCTAATATCAGAATAAATACTTGGAACCTCAGCTAACACAGGAGTATAAAATATAGTAACATATTTTTAAAAACCATCTTAAATACCAGGCCTGAGTTGTCAATTGCCCGGATATTCTCTTTAAGACTTGTAAAAAGTTATAACTAAAAATTTTAATGACCAAATTCCAATAAGAAATTATAGTGCTTAACTAGTGCACCTCTCTGGTTTTGGGGAGGAGAGTGACTTGATTTTACATAGGGTATTATCTTCCCTAATTAACGGTGGCTGTGGGACATGTTTGTATGTGATTGCTTTCAGAAATGGTTTCAAATGAAGAAGTTGTATAGAGATCTAGAAAGAATAGCACAGCTCAATAAATGAACTTTTACAAGTATAGAAGAGAAATTTTAAATTGAACTGTTACTTTGTTTCTTCTTCCTGACAGAATGATTTAAAAAAAATATTTAAAATCAAGCATTAGATATGCAAATATGTGTTCAGATCACAGATACCAAAATTATTCAACTGATTAATTATTCATCATAAAATGTCAATTAATAATTATGAAGCGGAAAAAGCATCTTTCTAATGCATCTTTATTTTTCTTGGCCTAAAAAGGACTTAATATACATGTTCAATTGACTTCTAACAAGTTTTAAAAATTTAACAAAGTAAACAAATTGCAAACAAATGCAAACTCTGCATTTTAATGAAAACAACAAATATGCCCAAAGTGAGGGAAAGAGTAAAGTAGTAGTAGTAGTAGTAGTAGTAATGATGATAATGAAAATTATAAAACAACCTCATTCACAACATACGCAGCCTCACACTCACTCACCTGCTAAACCTAGCCAAGAAAACAATCCAACTACTCAAGTTGTGAATTTGCTTAGCAATATACAAAAAGCATGATATGACGTTTCTCTCTGAATTGATCAATCTTTGTTAGAGATCGGGCAGCTGCTTTAGAATTTTTTTTTACAATTTTCAAAGTCATTAAAAGAAAAAGCACAGTTAAATTTTCTTAAAATTACATATTGTAATTTCTAAGTCTGTTAAGCATTACTAAAATATCACTATCAATAAAATCTTCCACATTACCTTAATTCTAAAGAATTTCCCTATGCCAAGCATTAATTTTTTCCAAGAAGATCGTATCTTTTTATGAAAAACTATCAGTTTGTACTGATATGATAATACAGAAGAACAAACCATTATGAGCACTGAAATACTGATTTATTTTATCACTATGATTATTTTACGTTTCACTGACACCTGGTGAACTTGTAGTCTCTGAGATCCAGAGAGTTATTTTAGTCAGGGTGTCCCTGCCCTCCTGCTGGTAGATTAATTACACATTAAACGTTGTGTTTTCAAAACGAAATGATAAATCTGAACACATAAAAGAATCACAGCGAGGGAGAAGGTCAGTGTTAAGAAAGAAAACAAGAAATTGCAAAAGGGAGATATCAAATAGAAACAAGGAGAATGTAGAAAATGCAACTGGGAAAGAATTTCAAGAAAATAAGGATAAAGGGCAGGGAGGGCTGCGAGGAGGGCCGAGGGAGGCTGGGAAGCAGGGCGATTTGGGGTCCCCGGCCATGCGCGCCCCGAGCGCCCCTGCCTTCCAAGTGGAGGTGAAAGCCACCTCCTCCGGCCTGCGTCGCGTCCAACTTACTCCAAGTTGTCTGGTGACTCCTACGGGGCCCCTTTCCGCCCCCACCCCCGTGAGACTGACAGTCGCGTGGAGAAGGCTTTTCCAGGCACAGCCTTTCTCATGGTAATCAGCCCCCAGCATCACCTCCCGGCCCGGCTGCTCCGGCTCCGAGCGCGGCTCGCGGACCCCGGGGACCGGAAACAGGGCGGCGGGCGGGGAGCCGGAGAGCGAGCCAGGTCAGCTGACCCGGCGGCGGGGCGGGGGTCGCGGGGCTCCCGGGCCAGCGGGAGGAGGCGGACACCCCCACCCACGTGCTCCTCCGCCGGTGCGGCGGAGCCTCTCCTGGAGATCAAACGCAGGGACCGGAGCGGGCTGGGGGGACCGAGCGCGCGGGAAATTGGGGACAACAAGCAGACCTGTTTTGCATCAATAAATTAAGATGCTCATTTGGGTCCTGAAGTTTGCTGGTTCCTGTCAGTGGAGGCGTTGGCAAAAGCACTGAAGCCGAGATTCAGCCTTTACTTCGAATAAAATAAAATAAAATAAAATAAACCTCCTCCGCTGGCCGCCCTGCTGGGGCCAGGTGACTTGCGAGATTCCACAGCCTGCGGGCCTCGCAGCGGGAATGTTAGGGACGGTCTAAGATTCTCTGGTCCTGTTTTGGTTTTGTTTGAAAGGGCTTCTCAGAGAGATGCTCCCGATTTTTCTTTTTTTTTTAATAGACTTTCCCCTCCTATCCTAGGCTCAACTCCGAAAGGATTGGATTGCGAGTTTGCACGTGAGAAAACCGTTTGGCTTGGCTTGGACCCCTGCCGCCCCCCACCCCCTCCACCACACACACCCAATCCTGGGGTCGCCTTTATCACCCTTTGCTTGCAACTCTAAAAGAAGTTGCCCACCTCCTGCGTCGAAATAATTCCTCTAGATGAAAGATCAATTCCATTTCAAAACGAGAATAGGCTCCTTTTTTTATTTTCTCCACATGGTACAAAATAAACAATTTACTAAAAAAAAAAAAAAAAAAAAAAAATCATTAGCTGTGGCCAAATTCGAATTCTTTCTACAGCCTGTGTGTTCAAGGGCAGAAACATTGTATCTCTTAGGGCATCTGGGCCGGCGAGCGGAGCTGGGGGCGGGGACGGGGGGGGGGAAGCGGCTGTGAAAGTTTAGGAAATTGACAGACTGAGAGGTGAATAGGGGGACAAGTACCAGGACCTGGCTGGAGGGAATTGGAAAACAAAAGTTCATCTTTCTCACTCCGCCTGGGTGGAGGGAACCCTGAAGGAGGCAGTTTGTTTTACCCAAGGAAACCTTAAAGAATTATTTTTGCCCCTTCAATGTCGACTGCAATATTATTTCACATTTGCGTGTATCTGTTGTTTTAATCCCCTTCGTCTGCGCTAATCTCAAAGTGATTATTAATGGGGAAGACAGACAACGAAGGAGCGATTTATTTGCAGGACTTATTTTGCTGTGAGAAGAGCTGAAAGCCAGCAGCCCCCAGTCCTCTGTCGACTTTTCCCTGCGTCCCGCGGATCCCACGATCCCATTGTCCCCGACCTGGCCCTCAGATTGAGGCAGTGCTCTGAACAAATTTATACCACAGCTTCCTTGGATTCCATCGCCTCTGTGGTGGGGATGAGTCCCTCTGTCAAACGCCTGGGGAGGAGCGTGCCAGGCAGGGAGGGGCTGCGGCTCGACCCTCGCGGAGACCCTTCCTGTACCACCATCCGAACATCCACTTCGACAGTAGCTTTTGTACCCCAAATAACATACTGGCAGGTAGGAATCCCCAGAGCTAAATGTTGGGTACTGCCTCCTGACACTTGAGCGATTACTGAGCCCAGAGTAATTAGATGATTAGGTAGTCTTAATAGAAATACCTGAGTCTTTTTTTTTTTTTTTAAGCTAGATCCTAAGTAACGAGGCATTCCTTAGACCTGATAAAGTGTTTTGTTAGCTTTTGGACTGGCTCCTTCTACCTGAGGTTATGCTTGTAAGTGTCTGTCTACCTGGGACCTGAAGGAGGGGTCTTGCCTGAAGTAACTTCAGGCTTTAGACTTCTTCCTTGAGAATGGGAGTGGGCCGGTTGAAAAGCAAACTTCTGAAGAAAGCTGGACTCCAAATGTTTTGATTAGAAAAAAAGAAGAAAGAAAAAGGGATGAGGAAGACAAAAGAGGACATGAACAGTGGTGCTAAATCTCAGAGGAAGAACTTGATAAGTCATATGTATATCTGGTATAGATATATAATAGAAAAAGAAGTGTAAAATATGAAATTAAGAATGTGTCTAGCCCATGTTAGAATTCTTCGATTTTCTTTATCAATAGGTGTTAGACTGAAGATTCTGAATGTTCTTCGATAGCTACTTTATCTATGAAGGGAGTGGGAGGGAGAGATTAATTTATCCAGCTCTTTTCATTGTAATAATACTTAAATTAGGAAAGACAGGAGTTTGAAACCAAGTGTGAAAATCTACTTTCTTACATCCCAGAACAAGATCTAGCTATGGTCATGCTTGGTGGCTATTAAGCTTCCCCCCCCCTACACACACAAAAACATACAAAATACTAAGAGGAGCCCCTCTGGGAGTGTAGATGTGGTAACTCGTGTGGTGGCTTTTTCCTCCTTTGAGTGCAATTGCCAGTGAGTCTTGCATTGAAAGTCTTGCTTTAGGCACACATTCAAAGCACAGTTCAAAGTAGTTTATCTTAATATAAGTAAAAGTCTAGTGTTGGATCATGGTATTATTTGTTGCAGATTTCATCAAACTAGAAATAAGGATTTGTAACATATTTAGCAATATTAAAGCAGAAATATTGGTGTGAGGCAGCTCTTTGGTCCTCTTCACGCTTCCACTTTTACCTTTCCAAGGTAACCCAAAGGCTGTGGGACTGGAAGTTTATTTGTGCTCTGAGGTTCTCAAGCACTTTCACTCAAAATAAATAAATACATAATAAAAGAAAGGAAAAAAAGGAAAAAGTAAAAAGGAAAAGCCTGAGCCATCTGAAGCAATCCTAAGAGATTTCTTCCTTTCCCGATAAATGCCTGTGCTCAGCATCCTCAAATTTGGCTGTCTTTATTTACTTCTATATTAGTTCCAATTATGTGCAGTGTAAACTAGCTTTTTGATTAACAAAACAGCAGAGCATTGGTTAAGAACACTTAAACTTCAAAAAAATTCCCCTGGGAAGTGGGCTCTGAATTGGTTAATAATGTGCAGTACTTGCTAAATTGCTGACTTCCAGATGTGGAAAATATCTTTCTTGTTTAGGACCTATGTAACCTGATTGGATTACGACAGAAGCGTCACGTTGGAAGCTTTTGAGTGATTATTTAATTAACCATACAGTAGAAAGCTGAATTCTCCAGGAAATCCCTTCCATATTTGCATAACCAATCCCTTCAGAGCAAAGGTGGAGCCTGTTCTTTTTAATTTTACTTTAATTGCAATATCAAAAAATATATACTCCAAAACTTAGACCTCATGCCGTTTAATGTCATGCTCTTCCTTCCCTGCTAAGTTTCTCTATGGCCTTCCTCCTTTTCTTCCTGCCTCCTATACACACTCCCTCACCTTGTAGTGAGGTCTCCCTTAGATGTAGAGAGATTCAGAGATCGGTCAAGCAAGCGCTCTATGTTAATTTGCTTAGAGACCCTTTATTAAAATGCCAAACTACTTTTTCATATTGGGATCCAATCCAGAAGTTCATCACACACACACTCCAACCCACACGCCCAAGATGCAGCTCGCATGCAGCAGTATTTTTTTTTTCTGGCTCTAGCGTCTAAAAAGAAAAAAATAAAATAAAGTGCAAAGAATTTAGTTACAGAAGCCTTGCTGAGTTAGTTATCCACACAACTTGATGTGCGTCTCAAATCTGGTCATTAGAGATATCTGTATAAGAAGAGGCGATCTGGATTGAGGACCTGGGATCTTTCCCTTTAACTTTCGCCCCTTGGAGTTCTCCAGTTCTGTGAATGGTGTGCACCGTTTTCCGCCCTGTACTCTGTAGGATTTAGTGATGAGGATAATGATGCCAAAGGCTTGACGGGGGGGGTGGGGTGGGGGGGACGGGGGGGCGTGGAGAAGGGAGGGAGGAAGGGAGCCGAGAGGGAGGGAGAGAGGAAGGGAGGGAGGTGGAATTTCATTTCTTCCACTAAAGCGTTTGCGGAGACTTCAAGGTATAATCTATCCCAGATCCTTTCCCAGAGAGAAACTTGGCGATCACGTTTTCACATGATGCTCACGCTCAGGGCGCTTCAATTATCCCTCCCCACAAAGATAGGTGGCGCGTGTTTCAGGGTCTCTCCTCTCTCTCCTACAGAAAAGAAAAAGAAAAAAATGTCATTAGAAGAGGCGTAACACGTCAGTCCGTCCCCAGGTTTGTGTTTCCTGGAGTGGCCGAAAGAGATCAGTTCTAACCTGCTCCGCAGGAATAACGGTCCTGCCTCCCGACACTCTTGGCGAGGTTTTTGTACAGTTTGCTCCGGGAGCCGTTTCTTCGCTTCCACCTTTTTTCTCCCCCACACTTCGCGGCTTCTTCATGCTTTTTCTTCTCACCATTTCTGGCCAAAACTACAAACAAGACTTCGCAGGTAGGTTTTTTTCTTCCCTTTTCTCTCTTGTTATGCCTTTTTGGTAAGCTCGTTCCCCATTCTCCTTTTCTAATTTTCTCATTTTGAGTGGGGATGTGAGTCTGAAGTGAGAAAGGGTGTCCGTGGGCAGGAATTTCAGGTAGGTTTAGCTCCTTTATGGGAAGCTTTTCCCAAGAGTAGCTTCTTAGCTTTCTCTCACAGTCTCGCTTTCTCTCTTTCTTTTTCTCTTCTTTATTCTCCCCCAAATAATTTGCACTGTACCTGTCCATTCAGGTAACCAAAGGTGCCTCTTGCTGCCCTTCCTAGGAAAAGTTTTACTGAGAACTATATGGCTGGAATAAAAACTCAACAGGGGCAGAGCTCCTGCTCCATTTTCTCATCTAGTTACAATTCATTATATTCAACAATTAGAACTTAGGAAATACCTGTTAATATTTACAAAACTTGGTCAATACAGACCTACCAAATTCGGGGGCAAGTCTTTCTCTTAGACATGGCAGCCTATCCTCTCCCACCGGAGAAGGCTGTTTTCTAAGCAGAAAGTTGCTTGTTTTTGTCTGCTTAGCGAGTTTCATTTCTTTATTTCATTCTTTGTGTGTGTATGTGTGTGAAGTAACACCTCACTTCTGTGATTATAAATAAAGAAGTGAAAGTCCTCATGGAACTTGAGTCGTTTACCAAGTGGAGGGGGGGTCGCTTCAGATGGGAAGAAAACTGCTGTCAGGATATTGGGGGTTTAAATTAGGAAAACTTTTGAATTTGTATTTTAAATGGCTAAGTAATATGGACATGGGTTTAATGAGACACACACACACACACACACACACACACACGTCCCATTCCATACTTTGCCACTGCTAAGTAGAGAGAGAGATAGCAAGAGTTTCCAGGAGCAGTGGTGAGCCCTGCTAACATCAATGTGTTTATCTCCCACCTACTTATATATTTTACGTGCTCTCCCTGTAATGATGAGGGTAAGATTACTAACTCCAGAGTTAGGAATAACAGGCAAAGATAAAGTTTACAGCACAAATGCCCTGTCTCTCCCTCACACACACATGCTCATAAAACTAGCAACTGACTTTATTAAACATGTATTTATATGCAATCGTGTGTAAGTCTCAGCATGAATACAGACAGGCCAGTTGTTTCATCCCAGGCATTTGTATGGCCATTTATTTACTTCAGGATTTTCCTCCAACAATTTCAGATCAATAGGACAGGCAAGAAAAGATAAAAAATATGTGAAACAAATTAAAAGTCTACTATGTATGCCTAGGTAAATTTAAGGTGCTTTCTAAAATATTCACTTCTCCTGCCCCCCTTCACCCCTCTCAGCAAATGTGTGGAAACTGATACTTACTTTCCAGGTTTTCTGCAAAGCTTCTAGCACAGGAGACAATAGGTGCGGGGCGTGGGGACTCAGTGTGCTTGGCAGAGAAAGGGTTAATGGCCCTTGTGTTACAGTTTGCATCTGTTACATCTTTTATAGCCCCCTGTTTAAACTAATCCTCGAGGCACAGCATCTTCCCAACCTCCACCGAGTTTCAGGATTCTCCTCCTCTCCTGCCTGCCTCCGAGGTTCCCCTTCTCCAAGTTTTGACAGTTTCAGCTGAAAAAAAATGCAGCGCCTCTCTCGATTTTTAGGTACAAAAGTTTTCGAAGCCAGAAAGGATAGGATCATTTAGCAGAGCTTAAAAGTACTGCCGTAGTGGTTAGACTTTCTCTTTCCTTTCTTGAGGGGGAAAAAATATTTCTACTGGAACTATTTAAGGGAACCAGTGTGGGGGAGCATGTGTGTGAGTGAGGTGGGGGGAAATACTTAAATAAATATTGTCGAAGTGGTGGGGGGTTGGGAGAGAAGGGACTGTGTCCAAAGAGACTTATAATTATGTTTCTTATTGCGGCGTAAAACGGGAAATCTTAATTTGGGGGCGGGGGGTGGGGGAAGGAAGAGACAGTGGCTCGATAAACTCGGAAAGGGGAGGGGAGGGGGCACGGGCGAGTGGGCTTCCTATAATTACTATTATCAATTTGCCCGAGTGTGCTTCATCCAGGGGCTGTTTCGCGTTGTTTGTTTGTTTGTTTCCTCTGGGAAATGGGGTGGGGGTGAGAAAAGATGAGAGTGAAAGAAAGCCTCGCCTCACCCCAAGTTCCCGAGCCGGGCTGAGGACTTTTCGGAGGAAAGGGTCCGCCTAGCCCTGAGTCAAGCAGTCTTACTGTACCGCCGTGTGCATTCCCTCATACGGTCAGGAGTTATGACTCATTTTGAAGATGTAATTCTTGTCTCCGATCCCCTCGCGGGTGAAACACACCAAACAGTAACAAACACAAAGCGCCTCGGGGCCAAGGCTGGGGGCAGGGGGCGGGGAGGGGGCCGCCGAAGTTTCACTTTGGCGTTGGGGGGCGCGGATGGGTGCTCGCCGGGTCCCTGGCCCGGCTCCCCAGGGCGGCCCGCGCGCGTTTCAATGGGCGCGGGCGATGCCCACATTGTCGCTGTGTTTGGTTGCTAGATCGAGCCTGCGTGCTGCCGAAGCAGGGCGCCGAGTCCATGCGAACTGCCATCTGATCCGCTCTTATCAATGAAGCAGCCGATCATGGCGGATGGCCCCCGGTGCAAGAGGCGCAAACAAGCCAATCCCAGGAGGAAAAACGGTAAGAAGCGGCCCGAACCAAACTTTTCCGGGCCACTCCGCGGCTCAAGACCCAGGGAGAAGGAGGGGAAAGGGAAAAGGAACCGAGGCGGCGGCGGCGGCGGTGGCGGCGCCGGGTCTCGCGGGCGAGCCTCCCTGCGCGGCGGGCGCCGGAGCCCAGCGCGCGCGGCGGCTGGACCGGGGGGAGTTGGGGAAGTGCCGGGCAAAGTGAGCGCCAGGCGTCCGGGGGCTCCGAGCGCGGGGGTCCGGCTGTGGCCCCGCGCCCCCCAGCCCCGCCGCCTCCTCGCGGCCCCCACCTCCGCCCTCCCTCCGCCTCCGCCTCCCGCCCCGCTCGTGCCCGGCCCGGCGAGTCTCTGGCCGGGCTTCGGGAGCGTCCGGCGAGGGCAGGGCGGGGGCCCAGGCGCCAGGTTCTGCAGGATACCGGGGCGGGGGCGGGGGTGGCAGAGGGATTGCGAGGGCGGGAGAGGGGACCCGGGATGTGCCTCAGCCCAGCTTAAAGTTTCTTGCCGGAGTCTCCCGGCCGCCTCTCCGTGCGCCAAGTAACGGTCCGCGGGCAGCGGGGCCCGGCCCGGCGCTCCCGAACCCAAAGGTGGGAGGGACTCGGCCGGCCGGCGCGGGGTCCGGCTGGGTCGGTGCGGGCTCGGAGACGAAGGAGTCCTCTCCAGCAGGCGCTGGCCCCCACGCTGGGGACTGGAGAAGTCACAGGGCGCAGCGAGACTTTTCCGGGCAGTTTCTACACGGTCAGGAGGAGCCCGTTATCCAGGCTGAGTCAGGAAGGAGGAAGGAGATGGGGGTGCGAGGGGGACACAGACTCGAGGTGGAAGATTACAGGGGAGGGTGACAGTTTCAGTAGGTCCATCTTGGACAGAGGCAGAGAAGGACTAGGAGGGAGAGAATGAGAAACCGAGCGACAGAGAGACCCCCTAGGTATTACCCCAAACAAAATCGTGGGAATAAAAGAGAAAAGTGATTGGCAAGAGCGCGGAAGGCGCCTGGGGGAGGGGAGAGGGCTGGGGACAAGCGAGGGTGCCGGGAGGGAGCTGACGCGGATAGCTGAGTGTAAAAAGAGAGAGAAAAAGAAACAACCCCCCAAAACAAACAAGCGAACAAGCTCCAGCCCAGACTCAGAAAGGAAACTTCTCACTCCGCTCCTTCTCAGCCCGATCCCTCGCGCGGGGCGGCATAGACGCTCCCGAGCCCGGCGCGGAGACGCAGCGCCGACCCGGCCTCCCGGCCTCCCGCAAACCCGGCCCGCGTCTCGGTGGGAGCGCCGGGCCCACTTGGAGCAACTTTCCTCTAGAGAAGACAATTGTGCGCGGCCCCGGCCTGCCCCAGGGCTGCGCAGCGCGGGGAGAGGGAGGCTAGGGGCGCAGTGTAGGGTGCTGGAAGGCGGAAAACACAAAGAGGAGAGAATTTTGATAAGAGACAAATGATGCTCTTCCCCCCCTCTTCTCGTGTGCGCGCGCGCGTGTGTGTCTTTTGCTTGTTGTGGTGAAGGCGTCGAGCCATATGGGGGAGTGATAGAGGAATTTTAGTCAGAAACTGTTCCTTACGTTATCCTGCCTTTCCTCTTTGTGCTGTCTTTGATCTATTTGCTTGGCTTGGTATTACAGAAAAACAAGTATAATACTATATTCCCGGCCGCTTCCCCAAGATTCAGTTCAGGATGCATCTTTTTAAGAGTCTCTCTGCCCCCCCATTCTCTTTCCTTCTTTTCCCTCTCCCTTCTTCCCCTCCCCCCCACTCTCTTAATTTAATTTTTTTCACTCTGGTGTCTGGCATTATTTAAGGTGATCCTTACACAGGAGGCCTCCCCTTCCCCATCTCTGGGTAATTTAGTAGACACTAAAATTACACCTAATGTCCCTCTCTCCTCTCCTATGTTTCCTCTGTTCCTTTTATTAAATGTTGGTTATTGATTTTCTAAAATCAATGTCTGTTGTGGGGCTTTTTTCCCCTCTTACACGTTGCTGATCAACTGGATAACAAAAGCTTTGTGTCAAGGAGGCTTTTTTTTTTCTTATGTTAAACAGTCATTTTTTGAGTGAAAAAAAGAATGAGATTTATAACAAGGCTCCCAGAAGTGTTCTTTTGCAGGGCAGACTATTTAGAGTGTTTGTTTCTTCTTGCCTTCCTTCCTCCTTCCACCCCCTTCGGGATTCTTGCCACGATGACCAGCCTGGCCCCAGCAGTGAGGTCAGGCCAGCGTCTAGATCTAGGGAAATAGGGGATCCCAGCTTCCTTGGAACCTCTGGAGGGGGCCTGACCAAGAGGGAGTCCCCTTTAGGGGCTTCGCAGGTGGAACAGGGAGGTGTGCAGTCATGGGCACTGCAACCATTTCCCTCCACTCCTGTCACTAACTTGGAGAAGCCTCCACACTCTGAAGTGGAAAGTTGAATTGCATGTTTCAAAGCGTTTAGCTCAGACCCTGCACACTTAACATCAAGACTGCCTATGGCTTACAGCTTCTCTAACTTTGACTATTGCTTGTCTCTTTTTCCACATAATATGTGGGAAAACATGCTGTACGTTGGTTACTTGTCAGTGTTTTTCATTGGGCAAAGTCTTGGTTTTGAGAAGCAGGTAGAAGAGTCAGGCCCCCCTTCCATTTTCCTTCTCATCAAACACATATCCAATGCCTTTCCTTTGGGAATTGCTAGGATTTATCTGAACTGAGTGGATTTTTCTTCTTTCCTGGATTCGTGGAAAAGATGTCACTTTTGAGCTTGTGTCTTTGCTGATAACACTAAAAATGATGATGCTTATCAAAATTATATAGAAATTCCTGGAAAGGAATAATGGCAATAATAATCATAGAAGTGGAAGCTGCACGGGGGGGGGGGGGGGGGGGGGGGGGGGTGAAGTGGTCAACCCGGAACCAAAAATTACAAAAAATAAAATTTTAATTAAGACAAAATTTTTT